>PVJI01012230.1:0-52495 GCA_004026765.1 Micronycteris hirsuta | reverse complement strand
AGTGGAAATGATGGAACCTGGTGTGCACTGGGCTGCTTTCCGGCTGTGTGCCTTTAGTTAATAATTACAGAGATAATCTCCAAGAGAGCCGGAGCTCATTTGGGAATCTTAAGGGTCAGCTGAAATCAGGCTTCCAAATCCCGCCCCCAGTGAAACTGGCGACCAGGCCGCTGGGCCTCACATGCCCTGGTCCCCATTCGGATCTGACCCAGAGCTGGCAGCTTTCAGCCCAAGGCAGCGATTCTCAGGCTGACCCCATGCTCTCCGCATTCCCCACCCGCTCCACCGAACAACGCAGATCCCAAGCCTGTGCAAGGGCCCCACCCCAAGTGAGCAGGGTCGCAGGGCTCACCGCAGGGGGGACTCATCCTGCACATCCCCCAGGTCGACCTTGAAGACCAGGGCGGGGGACGTGAAGAGCTGGAGGAAGGGGCCTGGGTGGACCGCCCAGCCCCCCGAGCCGCTCCAGCCGCCTCAGCCTCCTATCCCCGCAACCCCGCACCGGGGAGGCGGCCCCGCGGGCCAAAGCGGTTTGTCTGGAGCGCAGGAGATCCAAGCCCATAGCCCCGCTTCTGAGAAGCCAGGAAGGCCGGAGCTGGGCGGCCGCCCGCCCTGAGAGGGGCTGCGAGGGCCCCCAGCCCAGCCGGGCCCCCAGAAAGCTGCCGGTCGGTGTCGGCGGCCGGGGCCTCGCGGGCCCGGGCGTTGGCACCGCAGGGCAGCAGAAGGACCGGGCAAGGAGCCCCACCCGGAGCCTCGGGCACTCCCGTGCCCGTGTCTGCAGCCCCGTCCGTAGCCCCATTCGGGCTCGGCAGAGCGCCTCCGCCCCTCGGCCGCCTGCGCGGTCCCTCGGCCTGGATCTACGTCAGCGCGGGTTTGTCTCGGTGCGGGTCTGGCTGTCGGTCCGTCCACTTCCGGCTCTCTCGCCGGGCGGCCGGTGCGGCCGCG
The DNA here is from genome assembly GCA_004026765.1 of Micronycteris hirsuta. Lineage (NCBI taxonomy): Eukaryota > Metazoa > Chordata > Mammalia > Chiroptera > Phyllostomidae > Micronycteris > Micronycteris hirsuta. The sequence continues at coordinate 51,550 of PVJI01012230.1, read as the reverse complement.
GCCCGGCTCTGGCCTGGAGCGCCATCTCGTGGGCACGTGAGGAGTTGCGGCGGCCCGCGGACTAGGCCAGCGCCAGGTCAGCTCCAGGCTCGAAGCTGGGGAAAGTACGGAGAGGAGGGGCGGGGGAAAGAGGGGTGGCCATCGGCTGCGCGAACCCGGTGCTTGGGGACTGGGCGAGCGGATATGCGCCTCCAGAGGGCCCCCAAAAGGAACTCCAAGGGCAAATCAGAGCCCCAGGCGCGTTCGGAGAGAGCCATCAACGCACTCAGTAAAGGGTGACCCGGCTGCACTCCCGAGGGCGCCCGCCCGGGAGTGCCCAGCGAGCACCCAGAACTCAGGATCCTTTCCCTCCGCCCCTTTTCCCCCGGCGCGCACCGGTCTCCCCTCTGCTGCCCTGTCCCTAAAGCATGGAGCGCTCGGCTCCTCGCTGGCCGCTATCCCCCCCCCCCCCCGGTGCTCCAAACTTTGGAGTCGAGGACCGCGAAGGAGGGGGCGGAGTGGGATTGGATTTGAGGTGCTTCCCACGCTCAGAGTTTAAACCTCGATCTCATAGACACTCTGTCTCTTGAACCATCCTATACATGGGAAATTGGGGGGTGCGCTCGAGCTGGGTGTCCCCAAGCTGAACGCGTCCCTATGGCTCCAAGGGGTGCCCCGCGTGTGCGTTCGCGGCGCTGGGGATGCGGACCCCAGTTCTGCGCGGTTCACGTACAGCAGGGCCCCGCCACTAACGCTCAAGATTTCCTCCGCCGCAGCACTCGGTTGGGAAGTAGGGAGTGGGAGAGGAAAGAATGGTTTGCGGGCTCGGAACACTCGGATTAACCGAAGAGGAAATGAGGTCCCTCTAGGTCTCAAAATCCTTGCTGCCTAGCCGCTGAAGGGTCTCAGGGAGCCCCTACACCTCCAGTCTCCAAGCTGCCTCGTGAACCCCGGTCACCACCCCACACCTATGCGCACCATTCCTTCTCAGACCTCGCCTGTCCGAAGCGCAGAGCCCTGAGGCGACAGAGCAGGTCACCAGCAATTCTCAGAGTTCCATCAGTTCCCATCACGCCCAAAGATGCGCTCCACGCACGGCTCGCGTTTCTGCCGTCTAGGGCTCCTTGTGCCAGGCCTCGAAGGGTTAAGAAGGCCTCGGGGCACCGGAGCGGAGGGAACTGGGGAGCCTGGGCTAATTGGTGACCCCGGGAACAAAGAGGGCTGAAAGGCGGATGGCTTAATTGGGCCGGGGAGCGGCCAGGCCTTTGTCTGGAACTCCGCCCTGCAGCCGGCCGCGCGATTCCCGAGGCCGAACTCGGGTTCGCAGCTGGGACCCAGCGGAGCGCTTCGAAGGCCTGTCCGGGAGGGGACGTGAGCAGCGGGAGGTGGGGGAAAAGGGGTCGAGTCTCCAAACTGCGCTCGAGACCCGGGACCTCTCGACGCCCCGGAGTGTCACTCCATCCCTCCCGGCTGCTCCCACGGCGACGTGGTCCAGCCCCACCTTTGCAGCGACCCGCCTCGGGTTCCCCACTGTGCCCGCAGCCCCTCCCGCGGCTCCAGGGTGGTGCTGCCCCCTGGCGTCAGCAGCACGCTCCGCAGGCTGCTGTGAGCCTGCAGCCTCTTCCCAACTCCTCCTAGACGTACCGGCCGCGAGGAACTGAAAGAAGCGAACGCACTCCTGCCCTTCAAATCTTAGAATGGCATTTAGCCCAAAGCTCCCCGACTGTCGACGAGGGATTCTATTTGAGCTCAGGAAGTGGTCTCTGTGCCCCGCCCGTTCTTGGACTGGCCCTTCCCCCGTTCCCCCTGCCTGAAGATCAGAGGAAGCGGGGAGCTGGAGCACAACCTCAGGGGGCTGGGACACCCTCCTGAGCACCCCCCCACCCACTCGTTCACTGACCCAGGCCCAGCCAACTCAGCGCGGCCAAGGGCCAGCTCCCTCCCTGGAAGAGGCGGCTTAGCTCTCTTTCCTTGCAAATGTGTCGGCCCAGGAGGGTGTCCTGGGTGCTTGGAGGCTCGGATGTTGTCAATTCCACCTCCACCTTCAGTCCCCTTTCTCTATATCACCGTCGCCGGTGCCTCCCTCTCCCCAAAGTCCCAAGGTGGACAACCTGCTCTGCCGGGCGTCACAGGTCCCTAAGAGGAGAGAAGTGGGGCTCACAGGTAGAGAGATCAGACTGAGGGTTGCCTGAGGGGAGGGCCGTTGCCGGCTGGGTGAAAATGGCGAAGGGATTAAGAAGTACAAATCAGTCGTCACAAAATAATCAAGAGGATGTAAAGTACCACATAAAGAAGAAATATAATCAATAATATTAAATTGTAATAACTATGTGTGGTGCCAGGGGGGACTGGTATGATTATCTAACCACTATGCCGTACACCTGAAACTAATAGAAAATAATATCGAATGTGAAAAGAAATAAAGGTACAACCAAAAGAGAGAGGGGAGGGGAGGGCTGGGAAGAAAGTGGAGGGGCTCGGTGACCCGAAGACCTAGGGGTGGGTTGGAGGAGTGACTTCCCCTCTCCTACCCCTTCCCACCGCTAGTAGTGGGCGCTGCAGACACCTGTTGGCTGGGTGAAGCGAGAAGACGCCACGGGGGCAGGAGGCAGCTGTCCTTGCAGGAGTGGGCCTGGGGGCGGCCCGGACCTACCGGAGGCTGATACAGTAGGACTCCCAGAGAACCCCCCAGCTGATCCCGCTGTTACACAGCGGGAAACCAAGGCAGGAAAGGAATAGGCTATGGACTCACACTCCCCACAGGGATGCGTCCCTGTATCCAAGAGAGATGCAGATGAACTACACGGGAAAACTTGCAGGCCTGACTTCGCCACTCTAGTCAACAGCCCTGACACGAAGAGAATGTTTCTTTTGGAGGTTCAGAAGGCAGAGAGATGGAAGAGTTCTAGGATGTGCGGCATTTGGGGGACGACAACCAAACGCCTACTCGGAGGAGACAGAGGGGTCACCCCGCCTCACCAGCCCCACCTACCCAGAGGCGCCGAAAGGGGCGCGTTTCCACTGGGATGCTCCACCAAGGGAGCCCGGAATCCGCGAATCGGCGGAGCGGCGAGACCGGCGGACGGAGGGGAGTGGCCAGTAGAGGGAGCCCGATCCCCGGCCTGGCACGCGGCGCGCGCTGGGAGCGCGCGGGGCTCCGGGCGCTTCGGCGCCTCGTAGCCCAGCCCGCGGCCCGCACCGGCGCCGCCCGGCCTCGCAGCTCCGCCCGCTGCCCCGCCGCGCTGCCGCCCCCGGGAGGCAGCTGCCGCCGAGCCCCGGGCGCCCAGCCTTTTGTTCCCGCCTCCAGCCCCTCCTCGCGCGCTTGCTGCGCCCCAGCCCCGCGCGGCCCACAGAGCGCACAGCGCCGTTCACTTCGCAGTGTAGCGTTTTATTGTTTTCTCGCGTTTTATTGTTCTCTCTCTCTTTTCTTTTACTTTTCTTTTTCTTTTTTTTTTTTTTTTTTTCGTTTCGTCTCACTTCGGAGCGAAAAGTGAAAACCTGAGGTGGAGCCCGGGGGCCAGGCGAGCAAAGCCCGGGCGGAGGGGCCGAGGGGCTGGCGGGGTGGGAGCTCCTCCGGGTCGGGGCTTCCTCCTGCAGCCGAGGACCGCCGCCCGCCAGCCCTGTACAATATAGATGCTCACGTAAAATGAAAAAAACTTTTAAATGCTATGAGTTCATCTCTAAATATTATGTACACAGCCATGTACATTTTTGAATAAATTAATACCAATTTGCATATTCTGGGAATTTTAAAGCTTATTTACACAAATTACCATTTATTTCATAAATATCTTTTTTTTTTCCCCCTGGGGACTCAAGGTAGAAGTGCCACTCACTCCGCTGACCCAGGGGTAGAAGGGGCGCCTGTCTCTTGGGGGGAAGAGGCAGGAGAACTAGAAGAACAGGTCCCTCCCAGCTCAAGTCTACGCTGACTTCAGTCCTCACTGACCCCAGCATCCCTCATCCCAGATTCTCAAGCGGTCCGGGCAGGAAGCTAAGGCCTTCTGGGGCTCCCTCCGAAGCTCCCACCCCGCAGCCCTGCACCTTCTGGCTCCCGATGAGACCACTGGGCTGGCACGAGGTCTCCCCACAGCGCTGGAGGACCCGGAGATGCCCCGGACGATGCCACCTTGACACCGGAGCAAATCTGGACCGAGTCCAGTGGCTCCAAAGCGACTGTGATGCCGGGAGCAGGATTCCTTGTGAGGCCCAGGGAAGTGTCCCTGGATCCCGCTGGCTGGTCAGGGCTCTATTCCGCTGCTGCAGCCCGCTTTTGCTCCTTTATTTAAATAAATACCCATTCTGTGCTGTACAGGTCCCAAGCAGCAAGGGCTGGCAGCCCGGGAGGCCTTCGTGGCAGCGGAGTAGCTGGGCAGCCCCTTCACTTGGGAGACTCCCTGCCCGGGGAGAGGGCTCGCTGGCTCTCCAGCCCACTCACCAGTCTCTGGATGCTCTGCAGTTCACTGGCCGCCTCTTTGGCTGAGCCGCTGGGCGACAGGGCACCACGGGGCGGAGCCCCCACTTTACGGAGAGCCAGCTCAGGCAGCGGGCTGGGCTCCCGGCTGCTGCTGCCTGCAGCCTTGGAGCCCTCCGCCGCCAGCCCAGTGGTGAGGAGACTAGTGCTAGGCGGGATGGTGACCGGGATTTGGTAGGGGCTGAAGCGCAGACGGGGTCGGGCACTGCCCAGAAAGGGGCTCCGGGAGAGGGAGCCAGCGGCAGCAGCGGCTGCAGCGGCAGCACTGGTGGCTGGCAAAGCGGAGGCGGCTGCAGCAGCGGCTGCCATGTAGGTGTAGGGGTACGGGAAGAGGCCTCCGAAAGTAGGCATTGGGATTCCCTGGAAAAAAGAAAAAACAGAACACCACAAGCGTTAGGCATCCTGCCTGGGGTGTCCCTGAGAGTGAGCTTGGTGCTGGGGGCGGTGCTACCGCTAGGGCTCCTTGCCCTGCGGTTTTAGGAATAGAAGGCCACAGCTCACATCACTATGACCCCAAGCAGCACAGTTAGACCTGAGCCAGTGTGCCTACGGCTCCCTTCAGGTTGACACGAAGGCCTGGCACCATCCAGCTCCGTGCCAGCAGGAGTAAAGGGAAGGACATTCCAGGGGGCTGCACCAGCACAGGCAAAGGCCTGGAGGGAGGAAACAGTGCAGGGCCAGGTGGCAAGCAGTCAGCTTTGCCTGTCTTGAGAGGTTCTGCTCACTTAGAACAGTGTCTTCCCCTGCCCTGCTGGTGCCCCCAAAGGGCTGAGGAAGCACAGGTAGGGGGGAGGAGCTTTGTAAATTCTCCTTCTGCCTGTCCACCTGCTCAGAGGTCTTTGCTGGGCCAGGAGAAGGGCACAGATGCCAATCAGTTTACAAACTGGCCTGAATATGCTATAAAGAACTCCTGGCCGCACGTCAGTGGCAGCTGAGGAAGGAATGCAGTCTTTTGCCTCTGGAGAGCACCAACAGCCAGGAAACCTGGGATAAACAGCGCCTGAGTCCATGAGGCCCGACTTTTGGATTATCTGACCTTTGAAATAATGGCTCACTCCCCAGAGTATGTGGGTACGGGGAGGAGGGCAGGGAGCTGACTGTGCTGGGCTTCCAGGGAGACTCAGGCCTGGCTCAGGCAGGGAGGAAAAAAAGAAGTAGCTTAGTCAGAAATGAAAAAATATCCTTCCTAGAAGGTCAAGTCCTACTGGGCATTCAGGCCTGGCATCTCGAGTTGGGAGGAAGGCGGGAGGTGTCAGCTGTCCCAGGATCTGGCTCTACCTGATGGCCAGGGTGGGCTGCCCTGGCTTGGGTACTTAACCACGAGCGGTATACCAAGGGATGCCTCCAGAGTGCTGGATATTCGCGCCCTAACCCTGAACCTGTTGATCAGGCTGTGTCTAGAAGCTGTGACTTCTCCATGACCTCTGTGATGCCTATGCTTGTCACCAGAATTTGTCTGGGGTGGGGGGAGACATTCACATACATACAGAATCAAGGGTTCAGATTCTACCTCCAGACCCAGAACTCCATTTTCCAGAAGCTTCCTTGCCAGCTCAGAGTCCTGGATATGTGATGTTAGTGCCTAGAACACTCACTCCACACACCCCCATGGAACTCTGTTTAAAATCTCCTCCCCCACTTTAAAAAAATGTTTCTAAACCAAAGGAGCCTTCTCAGACCTGAACTCCTATTTTCCTTCCCGTAGATATGATCTCAAGGGTTCAATTTGCCAGAAACCTCAGAGGGAAGAAAATGAATGAAGAGAATCCAAATCTTTCCACAGGGAATATTCCACCCAAGCAACCAAAGGGGCCGCTCTCCCCACCCGATCTCCTTATTTTGCTGCTGGCCACAGTTTAATGGACTCTCCCCTGGGAGCTCAGAATTTCAACCTGGGCCTGGGGAACTGAGCTCCTTTTCCCAAAGATGTGTGGCTGGGGGTTTAGGAGACCCAAGGTGGGGGAAGGAACAGCCTTGCCCTTTGTCAGGTCAGGGGACTTCCTGGAGGGCCTGAAAAAGGCATCTGGAGGTGGGTCATTTTGGTGGTCTATTGTCCAGAAAATATTGCAAAATGTCCTACTCCCTTTGTCCAGCCACCCTGGGGTGGGGGGGTGGGGTGGCTTTCAGGGATTTGCAGTAAGTTGAGGGTCTTAGCTCCCAAGGAAAATATCGTGAGGACAGGAAAGTGGACTTCACAAAGGCCAGGGGCAGCCCCAGTCTGTCAGAGCTGGAAGAATCCAATTGGCGCCTCTTTCTATGCTGTGGTTCTAGGGAAGGCAGCAGGCCCAGAGAGGGTCAGGGGGTTGCCCAAGGTCACACAGGGGTCAGAAGAAGCGCCCTGGCCAGACCCTGGACCTAGAGTCTTAGCATCCCTGAACCTAGTGTCCTAGAGAGTGTACATCAAGTCCCCCCCCCCCACCCCGGGAGGGAGTTCTTGCCCGCTAGAATCTCAGAACGCCCTAAGCCCTGCGCCTACCCCGGCAACGCAGGTTGCTCCTCCTCCCTCCATCCTGATGCCACCAGACCCCAGGCCTTACCTGAGATGCCAGCATGTGCTGGGAGAGGTGGAACGGGAATGGCGCCGCGGTGCTTGCCGCACTGACAGCGGGGCCCAGCCCGCCTGCGTCCAGCCCGGTGGTGGCCCCCGGCCCGCCGCCTCCGCTATTGCCACTGCCGCCCGCCACCGAGGCCAGCAGGTGACCCATGCCCATGGCGGAGAAGGCTCCAGGGCCCATGGCGAACTGTCCCGGGTGCAGAAAGAGCGGCTGGCCAGCCCCCAGTGGCCCGAAAAACTGCTGCCCATGAAGATGACCGGAGAAAGCCAGTCCCGGGAGGTGGCCGGCGCCCAGGGGGGATGCACTGTCGGTCTGTACCACCAGCGGTGCCAGGCTGGGCTCCTTGCCCTCACCCGCCTCCTTGCGCCCCTCGTCCTTCCGCCGGCCTTCGGCCCGCTCCTTCTCTAGGGTCCGCAGACCAAAGGGGCCGTCCCCGCTGCCCTCCGCCGGCTCCTTGCCCCTCTCCGGGCTGCGCCGCTCCCGGGCGCGCTCAGGTTCGGTCAAGCGAGGGGGGCTGCTGCCGTCCAGGGCCGGGCTGCGGCCTAGCGCGGGTCCCGCGCGCTCCTCGCTCAGCCGCTCGGGTTCTGGGTCACTGTCTGCGGCGAACGACTTATCCTCGGCTGCAGGAAGGGGGGAAGCATGGGGTTACGGGGGCTTGGGCAGAGAGACGCGAAGGCTCTCCCAGTGTCCGGGGCGCGTCGGAGAAGCTTGGAAAGGCCTGTCGTCGGGGAGGCAAGTCGCTGGCTTCTAGATCCTCGTCGGGCAAAGGGCAGCGACAGGTCACCTAATCCAAGACTCCTCACACACAGCGGGGGAAGCGGAGCCCCGCAGAGTGTCCTGCACTGGAGAGTCGCACAGCGCCGGGGACCCAGCTTGGAGTCCCGCCGGGGCTTCTGACTACGAGGGACGTCCTCACGGGGGCGTCCCTCGGGGAAGCCCCATCCCACACACACTGCGAACGCTTCTCCGGGCCTCAAGGGTTAGCCTGTCGCTGAGCAAAGAGCAGCGGGCGCCCGGAGCAGACCCTCCCTCTCTCCTTCCCCAGCCCCCGGCCCGACGCCCGGCCCTCACCTCTGCTCCGGTGCAGGCGGAGGGGACTCGGCGCCGCCCCCGGGGACGCCGGCGGTTCCCGTGCTGGGGGAGGGTCGCAGGACGAGGCGTCGGACTCGGCGCCGTCGCGCTCCGGCTTGCAGTGCTCCTCGTACAGGCGCAGGGACGGTAGCGTCAGCTGCTTCCTGGGGACGAGCGGGGGGCGTGGGTCGGAGGGGAGCGCGCCCACCTCCCGTCCTGCCCCCGGGCAGCCGCCGCGGAGCGTCCCTCACCTTTTCTCCCTCCTGCCGTTCCCGGTGTCCCGGAAGCCCTTGGCAAACGGGTTGTTGTCGATCTTCAGCTGAGTGATCTGCGGGGACCGAGGGGGCGGCATCAGGTCAGGATGACGCTCTCCGAGCCTGGCCTGGGTCACCCCGAGGTCAGCGGCTGCCGGCCGGCAGGAGAGCCCGAGAGCGTCTGCCGGGTCCCACTGGGATGGGCAGCTCTGACCCCAAAGGCGAGGTGAGGCCGGCGGGCGGGCCTCGCAAAAAGCGGCAGGGTCTCTCCTTTCAAAGTGTTCGAAGCGGAACCGCTCCGCTTGCACACACAGGCCCAGAGCTGTGAGCGCAGAGCCGAAATCTGCCCAAGCTTGCACCCAGGCTCGGGCGCGCGAACAAACCCGGCACCTGAGACCGCGGCGCACACCCAGGTCCGTGGACACAGAAAAGATAAGTCACACTCGCAGGCCCACGCACACGCAAGTACACACAGAAAACACAAGTGCCCCGAGAACCAACGAAAACACACGCCTCCACACGTATACTAGCACCCCGAATAGTGCACGCACACTCGATCCCGCACGTCGGCTCACAGGGACAGAACGGAGGGTGTCCGGGCCCTCGGACGGCCCGCACCGACACAGATCTACTGGGGGGGCGCTTTGCCCCTTTGGAGAGAAGGTGTAGAAAGGCGTCCCGCAGAAAAAGCGCTTTGGCTCGAAGGAAAAGTCTCTAAGCATCTCCCAAGAGGTCTTGGGCCTGGACTGGCCCGAAGGGGGTTTGCTTTGGGGGTTGTGTCACCTGTCCCGACCTCTGGCTCCCCCGGGAAAGTGAACACTGGGTCCCAGGTTCCTAGCGCGGGGTTCCTAGCAGCGGGAGAGCCTGGGCAGATTGCCTCGGGCACCCTTTCTTCATTTAAATTCCCATCCCTGAGCCAAGAAATAAACGAATGAAATGTAAAATTGTCCGCGCGGGCCCGAAGTCTCTGCTAATTGCTAAGTAAACATCTCCACCCCGACGTGAGCCCAGCTGTTGCCACCCCCGGGAGCGAGTGTCTGCGTACGTGGGGTGGACTTGGGAGGGAGCCTGGGGCCTCGGTGCGTGCTGCCCTTAAAGGGGAGCGGCTGTCAGGGGTGGGGTGGGTTGGTGGGGCCGCGGACGGATGCGCGTGGAGGGCTGGGGCCTGCGCGTGTGCCGGGGCTGGGCCCGTCCCCCGTTCCGCGCACCTTGTCGTTCTGGTAGGCAGTGACCGCGATGAAGTCGGTTTCGGGGAACACGTAGGTGCGGAAGGTGCTGTAGGGCAGCTTCAGGATGTCGTTGGCTCGCACGATGTGGAAGCGGGGTTGGTACTTGTGCATGGAGTTCAGGATGGTCTGCGGGGAGTGCAGGGGTCAGCCGGCAGCCCCAGCCTTCGGCGGGAGCATTTCTACTCTCGAGGGACTTGACCCTTTCCATTTCTGTCTCTCACATGGCTCTGCTTTCCCTACAACACCCCCCACCGCCCTCCGGCTTGCTGTTTTCTCCTGTCTTCCCTGCTCTTTCTCTCCTTCATAATTCCTTTTATTCTATTTTTTTCCTTTCCATGTTCTTTTATCAATTTCTCTTTCTCCGTTTAAAAAAATTATCCCCGTTGAAAACGGAAATAAACAAAACAAAATAAAATCCTTCCACAACTCCACTCTTAACCTCCCTTCCTGGGCTCATGGCTGAGCCCTGGTGAACCCACGGAGGGAAGACTGGGAACCCGGAGGCCCGTGGGCTGCCCTGATGGAACAGGCAGTCTCTTTTGCTTCTTGAACTACCCTACCCCCTCCCATTCGCTGGGGCCCTGGCTCAGGCGATTAAAGGAGAGAACCCCCAAATTCCCTTCTCCTGGTCGGGCATCTGCCTTTAGGAGGAGAGATGGGATTCTCAGAGAGGGCGTCTAGGGGCTGGTTTAAGTTTTAAATCTCCTCGTTGGAGAAAAGGAATGAGGACACGGCTCTTGGAGAAGGGTGAGCACAAGCTGAGGTCGTGGGCAGGTCTTCCAAGCTCAACACCTAAAGAGCCGTGTCTGCGCAAGGGAGTTCCAGCCACACTTGCATGCCACTGGTCACTAGGAAGGGTTTTCAGAAGGCCTGACCAAGCCCAGACGGTGAGCAGCCTGGAACGTACCAGCCCCTGCCCGGCTGTTCCCCAGGCTCCGGAAGATCAGAGCCCTCTGGGCCGCGGCTCAGCCTGCGTCAGCCACAGGGCAGTGGCCAGGCAGGGGCACTGGGGACACCGCCTGCCTAGCGCTGCAACCCTGGGCTGCAGTGCTGGCTGCAGCCTCCGACTGCCCACCCGGCGCCGGCCCCACACTCACGAAGCCGTGTTTGTCGGAGATGTTGTTCGTCAGCTTCAGCTTGTGGAAGGCCACAGGCTTGGCCATCCACTGCTCTCCCGTGGCCGGGCTGTCCGGGTGGATGTACATGCGCTTGGGCATCTCCGGGTCGGCCTTACCGGCCACCATCCAGCGTGAATTGTGGAATTTATACCGGCAATCGTCAGCGGCCACAATGTCCATCAGCAGGATGTACTTGGCCTTCTTGTCCAGACCGCTGACTCGCACCTTGAACGGAGGAAACATCCGCCTGCGAGGAAAGGAAAGGGGAAGGTGCCATGGGGCCCTGGGGTGTGTCCCAGGGCTCTCCCTGGACACACACGACTGCCTGCAGCTTCCGTCTGTGCTTCCCTGTGGTCACTGCTCTGCCCCCTTCTTGCTGCCCGGGAGACCCCACCTGCGGTTGTTACTCCTGGGAAATCCCAGTTCTGCCTTTCCAGGGCCCCGTGCTCAGATCTGGCGACCCTCTCACCCTTCTCTGAGATGGAAGCCAATGTCCAGGAAAGACAGCCAGATCCTCTGAAAATACACCTGCTTCTCTTGAATCTCCCCGAAATTTGTTCAGGGGTGTACCCACTGGGGACAGAAGTTCCCAGAAATAAATTTGGAGGATTTTTTTTGCGGGGGGGACTGGGTTGCAGCGCTGGAACAAGGACCCTGACCCTGAAGTTCGGGGGAAGAGGGCAAGCCTGAGGCCTGGGCTCTCCGTGGCCGAATCGAAGCAGGGCGGGAGAGCTGGGGACTGTGGTTTTCTTTCGGCTTCAGGCTGGGGGCGGAGTGTGCGTCCCGAGCTTCTTGTTCTTAGGCCTGGACGCAGGTCCCGGCCGGGTCAGGGCTGCGACTGGGCCCGCTCCGCCTCGCTGTCGGGAACGGAGCGGCGGCGGGAACCAGCAGGCCAGCTTGGGTCTAGCGGTGTGCGGGTCCCGTTCTGGGCTCCAGGGTCGGAAGAAAGTCCGGAAGACGCTGGACCCCGGGGTCCAAGCCAGACCGCGAGGCAGCCGAGCGAGGGGACGGACGAGGCTGAGCAGCGGCAGCCGAGACCTCCGAGACCCGCCAAGGCCGAGCACCGGGGCCTCCTCCACTTGGGGACAGAACGGTTGGAACTATTCTTTAGGAGCATGTTTCGTTTTACTTCATTCGGGAACTTTTGATGTTTTAGTTCTTAAAATATCGCTCGATGCCAAAAGAGAAAAATCATTTGGTTCTCCGAGGGAGCTAAGCGCAGCGCCGGGCCGGAACTGGGAGCCCCGAGCGGGGGCTCGGCGCTGACGGGCGCAATTGGGTCCCCCAGCCCGCCCGCCCTCGCGCCCTCCGGCCGGCCGGCCGCCCTACCTCCCGGACTTGGTGATGACCATCTCGGTGCCCAGCTTGTGGAACTGGTCCCACAGCTCTTTGGCCTCCAGCGTCACCTTGGGGTCGTCCTCCACCTCGTCCTCGGGCTCCAGGCTCTTAAGCGAGCGCAGATGCGCGGCGGGCGGGTGCGGGCCGAGTGCCGAGACGTGCAGCCCCGCCTCGGCCGCCGCCGCCGCCGCCACGGCCGCCGCCCCCGCCAGGCCCGGGTCGGGCAGCGGCTTGGCCAGCGCGCCGGGCGGCAGCGCGAGCGCGGGGAAGAAGGAGGGCTGCGCCGCCGCCAGGAAGGCGGACATGGGGAAGTCGGCCGGCCGTGGCGCGTGGAACGGATGGTAAGCCATGGCGCTGGCCGCCAGCGCCGGCTCTCTCATCGGGACATCCGGCCCAGGCGCCCGGGGGCCGGGGCCGGGGGCGCGGGGCTCGGACCCCCGGCCCGGGCGGCGGCGCGCGAGGAGGAAGGGCGACCCGGGTGGCAAGCGCGGCGGCGGCTCCTCCCGGCTCCCCGTCCGGCGCGCGGCGAGGGGCGCGGGGCTCTGGGCGCGGGGGTGGCGGGGGCTCTGCGCGGGGCTGGGCTGGGCTGGCCCGCTCCGGCGCCGGGGACCACGCGCGACTGGTTAGATCTTGTCGTGATCTCTGGAAAACTGTGACTATCTCACATGTCCTGCCCTGCTCGGATCCCCTGCGCTAACGAGCCAGGCCCCCCTTGATTGCTGATTTTACGCTTTTTGGACCAATTGTGGGTCTCCGGGGGCGGGGTTTTGACAGCTCAGGCCAAGCTCCGGCCGGGAGGGGGGGCCGGGGAGAAGGTGTCGGAAGCCTCAGCAGTAAGAAAACATGTCAACAGAATAAAATATTAACCAATGACGGGCCAGCGAGCCCCGAGACCCCTCCCCCTGCCCGGGCCCCCACCCCGCCCAGTGCCTGAGGCTTCCTGCGCCTGGACTGGGAAGCCGGCGGCCCGACCCGACCCGCCGAACGGGCCCGAGGCGGGGGGCGCCCGGGTCTCAGGGCCCTGGGAAAGGACCCCCAGCCGCACGCCAGCCCCAAGTGCAAAGCATTGACTCGGCCCCGAGAGGAGAGGGGGCGCCCTCCTCCCGCGCCCGGCAGCCCGGACGCTCTGGCCCGCGCCCCGGTTTGGCCTCCGACCCGCTCCGGGCCGCGGCGCCGCCCGAGGCCCCTGCCCTCCGGAGGGAGGCTGCGGGCGAATCGGGAGGCGCGGGCGGCAGAGGTCCCGGAGCGGAACCCAGGTTCCGGGAGCCGGTGAGTGGAGCTGTGGCAGAGCCCTGGTGGGGCCGGCGTGGGCGGGAGCGGGACTCGAGGCCTTGCACTCGGGAAACGCGGGGACCCCCTGGCCCGCGCCTGCCCTTAGTGAAGACTCTGGAGGAACCGGAGTCCCGCGCAAGCCCCGAGTTCACCCTAACACTGCTCTGCGTCCCGACCCAGCCCTGCGCCTTCCGAGGGCCGGGAGAGCGGACCCTCGGGGCTGGGAAGGGGGGCGCCATTCGCCGAGCACAAGGCGGCACCGCGCGGGCTGATCCTGGTCCCCCAGACTTTTGACCCGCAACCCAACGAATTTTCGCCGCATCCGGTACCGGAGACGCAAGTCTCCCACACGCTAAACACAGGTATCCTCCCACGGCTCTCCGCCGCTTTCCTAGAGTTTCCAGCTTTCGCCAGCGCACGTCTCCCAAGTTCACCAGCGCGGAGCAGTGGGGTCGGAACGTCCGTGCGCACCTGAGACTGACCCCCCCTCCCGTGGCAGAACCCACTCTTCCCATTCGGTCTTCGTTTCGCGGCAGCCCCGGTATTCCTCTAAGCCCAAGATGTGTGCGTGCGTGCTTGTATGTGTTACACACCTCCCGGGTGGCGGGGCTCTGTGCGCAGCGGGCGCGGCACTTTAAGGCGGGCTCCTCCAGACTGAAGCGGCCACACACCTGCTTGAATCGCGCTCGGGCGCCGACGCTCGGACAGGTTCCTGGCCGTCGCCTTCCGAAGGACACGGCGGACCACTCACTGCTAGACGTGGGTGACGCTCCTGCCCGCAAAGCCAATGCGAGTGCGGGCGAGCTGAGCGGGCCCTGTGCCCGCGGGGTGGTCGCGTCCAGTCCACACCCAACGGTGTCCAGGCAACCTGCCCGTCAGCCGCGCACCCGGCCTCAGGGCGCCCGGTCGCTGTGCACTCAGATCTGGGATGTAAAACCGGGGCGCCCGGGGCAGTTCGAGTTCAGAACCGGCTGGAGCTGTCTGACCTACGCGACCATCTTTCTGTTTTTCCGACGCGGCCCGGGCGCTCTCGAAACTCCCCTACCCAGAGTTTAAATGGGCGCAGCTCCCACAGGGGTCTCCTTCACCACCTCGGTCCGGGGTGGGTCGCTCCTCACTCAGTGCCTCCTCTCTGTCCCGAGCGGACCTTCTGCTCCGCTCTGTGCGGTCTGCGGAGCCGCGTCAGGGTCCGTTGCAGCTTCGCACAGGAAAGCCTGCGGGCTGCGTCTCAGGCAGGGGCGGCCCCTCGGGAAGGACGTGTGTGCACAGGTGTGCGCGGTCGGTGCGGTGGCCGGAGAGTGGACGGGGCGGCGATCCTTAGCCGGGAGTCCGGGCAGGGCCTGGAAATCCGTGAATACACTTGCAAAGTCGTGTGTGTGCACTTACTTTCGTACTGGTGAGAATGTGTGTACACCCAACGGTGTGAAATTTGAACACTTTCTTGGGAAAGGTCCGTAGCTGGTCCGGGGGTTAAGGCCCAGGGAGTTCGATACGCACTTGCCTGGGTTATTTGCCCAAGACACTGGTGGCGACGGTGCAGCAGTTGCATTTGGGGACGACTCCACCTGGCCACAGGAACTGGACCTCGGACCTGCCCTTCCGTGGCACAGGCTCTTTCCAGGCCGGCCCCCGCCGCCTGACCTGTCCTGCCGCCCCGCAGCGGACCAAGCTTCTGCGACAGCCACTCTCGAGATTCGGAATCTCCCCCCACCCCTCCCCGGGCCAGACTCTCCGGCAAGGAATAGCCGTGGCTCCTCGAAAACCCGCTCGGGGCAGGCTCCCGCGGCCTCTGAGCGGAGCCTTGCGCCGCGCGGCTCCCGACCCGCCCCTCCCCCACCCGGTCTACCCCTCTTCCTCCTCCCTGGAGCAGGCGCCTCTGGGGGGTCCCCAGGGCAGAGAGTGCGTGTCTCTTTAAGAGGCCCCGGGGGGCGCCTTGCGAGCCGCCCAGGGCTGGAGGGGGAGGGCGCGGGCGGGGGCGGCTGGCGCCAGGCGGCCGAGGCTCCACAACAAAGCTCCGGCCCCTGTCACTTCGCATCGGCCGGGCCCCGCAGACGGGTGGGGGACGCGCGCTCAGCTGCCCCTCCCTCCGAGCAGCTCGCCGGGGCCGAGGCGTCGCGCGGGCGCGGGCGTCCCCACCTCTGGTCCGTTGCACGCGCTCCGCGCGTCCCGCGCTCCGGCAACAAGGAAACCCGGCAAGGGCGGCCTGGCCGTTTGGTGCCACGCTCCGGACCGGCTGGGTTGCCCGTCTGCCCGGGGCCCCTTAATCCTTTGTGGGGTCAAGGGCCACTGCTAGGACCTTCCCCAGGTCGGTCCCCCCCTGTGTCTTTGGTGCGTGTGACTGGCGTACATTTGCGTGAGCCTGGATGGCTGGAGGACTCGTGACCTTCTGGCAGAAAGGACGTGCGCCCGGGCAACGGGGCGCTGGCGTGAGGCTGGTGTAAGTGCACAGCCGTCTGCGAGTGTGCCTAGGCTGAGCTCGGGTAGTGTGTGTGGCCCTACGTGTGTCACCAGCCGTGGAGGTGCCGTCCGGGTCTCGGCGTGTGTGTGTGTGTGTGTGTGTGTGTGTGTGGCGTGAGCGGACACAGAGTTGCGTCCCATCTCCGGCTGTTAGGCCGGACCCGCGCCTCCCGGAGCCTTGGCGCCAGCCCGCCCCGTTTAGCGGCCCGGCCTGGTTCCCCCGCCGTCCCGGGTCTGGCTGGCGTGGGGGCCGCGGCCTGGATGACCCCGGCCCGCAGCGGCCGGCCTGTCCCGTCCACTTAGACAAATTGCGGCTGACAGGCGCGTAGTCTCTCTGGAGTCGCCGCCCGCCCGTCGCCTCCCTCCCGACCCAATTACGCGGTGCAGGGTCGGGCCAAGTGGCTGGGACGGGGCCTGGGGCGGGGGGAGGCGCGGGAAGAGCGGGAGGCGCGACCTCTTCCCGGCCGCGTAGTGGCCCCGGCCTTAAGCCAGGATAGGCGGCGGGGCCACTTCTTCCGATTAAGTCCGGGCAGCCACGGCCTGTGTGGCCCAACCTTCCAGGCGGATGCGAAGCCGAGGCCCCAGCCTGGCCGCTTGGGCCCTGGACAGACGTGGCCCTCGAGGGCTCTTTCTCGGCACCTGAGCCCGCAGCGGAGGACGTACCCCCGCCGGCCTTTGGACAACTTCCCCAGAGTTGGGGGGACCCCGTAACCCTACGATCTCCAGACTTTTCACTGCTGTGGAGTCCAGGTCCGCGGGTCCCAGCTGTCCGGTTGTGACTCGGGGTTGTCAAAAGTGAAACGCACATCTGTGAACCTGCGTGGACGTGCACGAGTGTGAGATCACGGGTGCGGGTGTCTGAGATCACGCAGCGTGAACAGGCCCTGCTGTCTTGTGGCTTAAGAAAGCGGGCAAAGCTCTGGAAGGACCCCTAGGACCAGCCCACCTGCTCGGAGAGGGCGGGGTTGGTCTGCGCCGTGTGCTCACTGGGCTCTGGATTCGCTTTTGAAAACGCTTTCGCAGGGAGCGGGCGGGATCCCCGGGGCGGCTTCGCGGGCAGCGCACCGCACACTGGGCTCCAGCGGCGCCGCACCCGCTCTCCCTGTCCCCGCAGAAGCGCTACCTGGCCTGCCCGATCAGCCTCTGGCCTCCAGCCAACCTTTTGCCCTTTTGCCCTGCAGCTTCCTCCTGTCCTGCTTCGGCCTAGTTGCTCTTCTGCGAGGGCACATTCCCTCTCCCACCTTTACAGACGAGGACCCTGAAGCCCAGAGGTACCATCGGTCACCCCAGGCCACACGGCTACTGGTGCAGAAACCCTGGGATCTTCAAAGAGAGCAAGGTGCTACTGTCGTTGCTGTCCCGAAGCTACCCCTGCTCAGCAAGGGAGGCAAGGCTGAGACTCCAGGGCCCCACCCTCAGGCTGGGCTCTTGCTACCAATACCAGACGTTCAGGATGCTCTCTTCCTTGGCCCCTGGAGTTGTCAGCTCTAGGGCTGCCTTCCCCGTTACACAGGGACAAGGGAGCAGCTTCCAAGTCAGCCAGGGGCAGGCACTGGAAGCTCTTAGGGCTGGGGGATGGGGGTGAGCAGTCTTGGATCTTGAAGGGGGCACAGGTCAGTGCAGAATGGGGCTCTTTAAGGAAACTGGCCAGGGCATGTGAGGCAGCAAGGAGGCATCAGCAGAATAGCTGTGTGACTTTGTGACCTTGGGCAAGGCCTGGGCCTGCTCTGGGGTCTTCTCTGCAAAACAAGGACCAAGTAGTGCTCTTTTAAGTACCTCCTACTTTGGAGATTCTCTGACATGCGAAAATCAGAAAAATCAGCACCAAGAAACCAGTTCCACTCCCAGACTGGCAGCTGCCTGCTCTGGCCCCCACTTGCTTCCAGAGGCGCTGACACAGTGTTTGACAGAGCACTGTGCTCCTGAACTTGCCTCGGGACCATGGGGCCCTTTCTTGAATCGATCCCAGACAGCGCCCTCCCTCCTTGAGCTGCCCCTGCAGCTCCCATCAGCCTCCTCAAAGACCATGAAGATACTTATTTTTGTCCATCAAACCCAAAGTCCACAGTTATTTGCCCGTTGAGCAGGTAGGTAGTGCTGTGAGAATCAGCAAGGTCACGTGGTTTCCTCAAGGTCACGGGGTGAGGCTACGATTAGATGCATGTTCTGTTGGCCTCCTAGGTGAGGCCATCTTGGAGGTCTGCTGGGGGTGAGCAGAGATTGCCCCCGGTGTTATCTCTAGAGGCCAGCAGGCTGGCCACTCCACGGCCAGTGGGCAGGAAGGCCCCACACTCCCGGGCCCAGCTCTCACTTCCAGCTGATTACAGGCTGTGGCAGGGTCCATAACCTCCCCAATTAGTCGGGGGCCAGGCCCAAGGCCTCTCTGATAACCCCAGCTCCAGTGGCAGCCGCCATGGGGCCAGCTTATCTGGCCTCTCTTATCCTCCCCCTCCCCCCACATACTCAAAGGGTTGCCCTGGCTGTGAGCAGATGAATAACCAGATTGTCCTGCGAGCTCAGCCGGCAAGTCCAGCCCTACACCCACCACTTTCCCTGACTGGAGGAGGCCGCAGCTGCTTTGCACCCCCTGGAGGGAAGGGGCTGAGCCAGGGAGGACTCCTGACTCTAAGCTGCCAGCCGGTTCCCTGCGTGGTTGGAGAGAGCCCCTGGCTCTCCGTCTCTGCCCCATCCACGTGCCCTAGGGTGAGTTCAGAGGGCTCACCCTTCCTAGAGCTCTGGACTCATCCCTCGGGAGCCAGCCTTGTGGCGCCCCCCCCCCCCCGCCCCTTTGGGCTAAAACACTGCTCTGGCTGGGGGTGGAGGCTGTGCCCACGCATCAATGTCTCCAATTCAGCTGCAATGGGGAAACGCTGCTGCTCCTCCGGCAGCCCCAGCCGGCTGTGCCCAGGCCTCCTGACCTTCCAGCTCTCTGCCACGTGATTTCTCACCCTGCAGGTTCCCAGGCAGGAGGGACTGGCTTTAGCCACCCTGTGCAGGGCCTACAGAACCTACTGTGATTCAGGTCCCCCTTCTCCTACATGCCCAACTGATCAGGTGAAGGGAGCTGAAGATTAACTCTCATCTAGGGTGCCAGGGTTGGATGGGGGGTGTGAGGCGGCGGGGGCCCCAGGCACTGCCCCAGCTCCTGCTGGACAGTTGGATGGGGAGGACTGCTTGCTTGTGAACTCTTCTGCAGCTGTTACATTAAACTTCACCCCAAACCACACCTGGCTCAGTGGATTTCCTTTGATCCTCCCAGGCCTTTCTGGGGTCTCAGGGAAGTGGGGACTAGGGCTAGCGTTATTCTCCTTCCTCCTCAACACCCCTTTTTGCGCGCCTGCTCCTGTCTCCTTCCTGCCCTTCCCTTTAGGCCCAGACTTGGGAAGAGGAAGGGGAACAAAAGTCCTGCCAGGGCTCATGAGAGACCCATGTTCACCTGACTGTCCTTCCACCTTCTGAACTTGACAAGAGAGGCCATCACAAGGCGCCTTGCCCTGATGATAAGGCCAGAGTCTTCCTCGGGTCTCCGCCCTGCCCCCCACCCCTGCCCCAGAGCAGCCCAGCAGCCCATGCTTGGCCCTAACTGCCACAGCCAAGGGGTGTCGGGCCTGTGGTGCCCCAGAGCTCATTGGCTGTTCAACAGGCAGGAAGGCTGGAGAGTGGATTTAAATCAGGCCTCGCCCAAGTTCCAAAGCAAACATTCTCCTTCTCCTTCCTGTCCCCTCGACGCCTCCCCCTCAGCTGCACGTGTCAGGGCCAGCGGTGCTGGAAGCGGGGACACGTGGTCGGGCCCACAGGGCCTGTTTGGAACTTGGAGAGGACCCTGACCCAGCAACTCAGGGATGGACACCGACTGCAGTGTGATTTATTGGACAAGACGTGCACTTTCTGACAAGGCCTTGGTAACCACGGTTTCCTTCACGGAGCAGTTCAGGACCAGGGTAAAAGGGCTTACAAACAAGAAAGACAAATCCTTCCCATGAGCCAAAGGGGAAAGAAAAGAGGAAGGGGGGTGTCTCCTTTCTTCTTCCTTCCTTAACACTCCGGACCTCAGTTCACCCCACTCCAGAGGGAGGCTCACCAAGGGAAGCTGGCCATGTGTGCCACAGCCAGGAGTGGGCCAGGGCTGGGCCATGAGGGCCACAATGCCTGGCCAGCCCATCCGCCCTCTCCCCAGGCAGGCCCCCGGTGGGCAGGGTTAGAAAGTACAAAAGCGGATCCAATGCAGGACATCATGTGCAAACAGAGGAGGGGACGGAGCTTCTGCAGTCTCTCTTGGCCACAGCCCTGCTGACGGGGTCAGAGTGCACCACAGTGCTTTGGAGAAGGGTCTCTTCTCAATCCAGGGAGGGTGGGTGGCTGCTGTCACTAAGCTGGGGGAAGGTGCTTGGTGAAAGAGGAGCAGAGACTGAAGGGGAAGGCCGGAGGGGTGCTTTTCCTTCTTTCTCCAGCAGGTGAGTGGGCCGGCCTGTCGGAGGCAGGTAGCTGGTACCTATGAGAAGCTGGTAGGAAAGAGGCTGAGGGGCTGACTCTCATTGGTGGGCAGCGGAGATCGGTAGCCATCAAAGTTTCTTGGGATGCTGCCGCTCGTGGAGCCTGAGCTGTTACTCAGAGTCTCGATGCTTCCCTCTCGCTGAAGTTCTGCAAGACAAGAAGAAGGCCAGGCCCGGTCAGAGTGCAGTCTGGGGTGGGAGGGGCACACCCTGGGCTGGGCTGCCCATCTGCAGGTGCCCATCTGGGTCCATTTACATCCATCGCAGGGGGATCCCCACATGTTCCCCAGACGGGACAGGTGGCAGTTCGGGTCACGGGGAGGCTCAGTGGAGGAGGGAGGAGCTCCCTTGGCTGGCAGGCTCTGGTTGTTCCCTCACTGTGGGAACCCCTTTAGGCCAGAAGTATGGCCACCCTGATGACTTGTCTGGACCACACGGTGGACACATGCCCATGCCTGCACGCACAGTTGTGCATGGCCAGCCTGTCCCTGCCTCCTCCGCAACTCCATGAGCGACTCCTGTCCTGGGCCTACAGGTCGGGCAGGAGGGGAGGGGCCAGGACCCGAGAAGGACCACAGCTTCCCTGCCTGGCCTGTCCCCACCTCTCCTCCCCTGCGGCAGAGCTTCACCCTGGCTCAGACACTCACTTGCTCACTCACTCTCACCCACACAAGCTGCCTGCTGCCCAGGCCCTGGTTCGTCGTTGGCCCCTCCTGCAAGGTGTCCTGTTTCTGGCAGGCGGGAGTGCCTGGTCTGAGAGGGGCCTGTTCCGATGGAGAGAGGGTCCTTCCCTGCCTGCAGTGCCGCCTTTCTTCCTTCTGCTCAGCCCCCAGGTCTCCTGGAGGCCCCCCACACAGCACATGCTCAGAGGCGACCTGCGCCCCTGCAGCAGGCAGGGAGGCTCCCAGCCCCTCCTCCACCTACTCCCTGGCCCTGCCTGGTACAGCCATGCTGTCGTCTCGGGTACAGCAACTGGTTCTAACTCAGTCAGCTGTGGGCACCTTACTTAGCTGCCCAACAGGTACTGGGGTGGTGGGTTGCGAATAGACTTCCCTGGAGGCTGAGTGTATTTCTTGGCTTTTTGAAAGTGCCAGTTCCTGTCCCCTTCATCACTTCAGAGTGGGCTCCGAGATGTGGTCACATACATCCTTAGGCAGAATCTCAGGGTTTGCCCCAGGCCAAGACGTGGGGGTCCGCAGGCACTCCTCCTCCAAGCACACCTGTCTTGGACGGAGGGGGTCTCGCTTGTCCGCCTCGGGAGCTCAGGACCTCCAAGCGGTCATCTGAAGCAGTGAGGCGTGTGTGGATGCTCCGCTGGTCTGGTCTGTCTTGAGACCTTCATCTCCAGCCTGCACCCACTCCCAGGCCCTGGACTCCACACACACGCAGCACAGCTGGCTTTGGTTAGGGAGTGGGTCATGGCCTTTACGCCTGGGCTGGCCGTTACCAGCCAGCCAGAAACCGAACAGTGATCCCCCAGCTACCCGGGGGAGCACCGAGGCTGCCCAACAGCGGCAGCCAAAGAACGGGGTGGAGGACTCAGTGCGGCCCCTTCAGAGCAGGCTCCTGGGCCCAGATGGGAGGGGCCCTTAGGCTCCGACACCAGAACCTCGCAGCAGAGGGTGGCGTGCGGGCAGGGGACTGCGGACACAGGGCCTGACGATGGTCTCTGGTCTCCAGAAGCCACTGGCTGCCCTGTGGGGCCGGATCCTGGGAGGAGTGAGGGTAATTCAGATACAGACAGAAAAGAAGATCACCGTGCAGGCTTCCTTCTTCCTTGGCCATTCTTCAGTCTCGCCCTAACTTGGGAGTATCGGCCCTTGTGCCAAGAGAGGGTGAGGACAGGAAAGCAAAGAAGGACCCTGGGATTTCTGTGAGGAAGCTTCAGACTCCAAGAAAGCTTGCTCCACCCGTTGCTCTTTCCCCACAAGCAAGCAGAGGAGTCAGAGAGAGAGATCTCTGAGGCCCCTGCCCTCATGCACGGCCATCCCGGCACTAGGGGGCGCTGACAGCAGGGCCAGGAGGGCAGGAGAGAGGAGCCCTGGCAGTAAGTAGCAAGAAAAGCAGGGGCTTCCTTAGGGTCTGGACACCAGGCCCCAGGAAGAAAGCCCCAGGTGAAAGGCCACTGGAATGGGGAGGTTGGCCCCTTTCCAGACTGGGGGACAGGCCCAGCGTTCTTAATGCAAAGTGCCACCGACACACCCATGTTGCCAAGGAAGCTGAGGAGATGGGAACCCAGGTCCGAGCACGGCACCCCCACTTCCCTGGGCATAGGCCCCCAGCCACCCCACCAGCGGCCTCGGTGACCCCACCCCACGAGTCTGAGCGGACGCACTTCGCCCATTGAGTGACAGTGCAGGGACGAGATGAGTGTGCTGCCCTTGGGGGCCAGGTGTAGCCTGAGGTGCCCTGCTCACATTTCCCCTTCACCAATCAGGCCTGGGTACGACGGGAGTGGGCAGGCTTCTCCCTGGCCTCGTGTCCCACAGCGACCACGCTCTCCTGGATTCATCTCCCGTGTGTCTCCCCAGCCTCTTCCCTCCTCTCCATTCCCACTGCCACTGCCTTGTTAGGCCTGAACTTCCCACCGGGCAACTTTAAGAGCTCCCCATCGACCTCCTGACCCCTAGACCCCCCTCTGCACCCCACCGCCACACCAAAGCCAGAGTGGTCCATCTGCAGCGCAAACCTCGTCTTGCTTTCCCTCTGCTTCAAAACTGCTGACTCCTAATGGCCCCCAGGACAAGGTCTGAACTCCTCAGCACTAAAAAGTGCCTTTCATGACCTGCCCCAGACCCACCTCACTAATGTCACTTGTTACTGAATGTGAGGAGCCAAAGTAACGAACTTGATTGGTCTTTAGATGTCTCCAGGCTGCTTTAGGCCCCTGGCCTGTGCCCATGACACCCTCCCGGCCCCCGGAACGCCCACTCATCTTCCAAAGCTCAGCAGCGTCCACTGCGCTGTGTCCTGTGGCCCTGGCAGAGCCGGCCGGGCTTCGCGGCTGTCTGTGCTGGCTCCTGCTGCAGACCCGCCACGCGCAGTGCACTGTCTGCTCACATGCACGGCCCCACCCAGGCGGGGGCCCCTGGGGGCCTGTTCTGTGCCTCATCTCTGTATCCCTAGGGCCAACCACAGAGCCTGGGAAAGAGCTGGTGTGCAGAGAACACTGCTGGAGTGAATGAATGAGCGAATGAATGAATGAGTGAGTGAATGAATGATGGGGCAAGGAGAGGGGGGGGTGGTTTCTTCAGCAGAAATTACTAGTACAAGAACCGGGGTCTAGCTGGTCCCGGCCACTCGTCTACAAGCCTCTGTCAAACCCTCTTTCTCTTCTCACTGAGGCACAGGGATGGGTGTATGTGCACGTGGGGGAGGGGTGCGCACGTCCCCCCTGAGTTTCCCGGCCGCCCAGCCCGAGCAGCAAGCGGCGAACGGAAACTGTGGCCTTACCTTCCTCCATCCCGAGCACACGCTCTGTTACTGTTGGGTTGCTCGCGGACGCTGGGCTGTTGGCATTGTTTTTTTTTTCCTTTTTTTTTCCCTTGTGAAAAGAAAAGCATTGAGGAATCTTTTTGGAAAAGATATGGACAACGATCAAGAAGTACACCGATCTCTGCAAGCAGGTGGAGGGGCGCACAGAGGTGTGGGGCGTCACACTGGGAGGAGGGTAAGCTCGCAGCAGAATTCTGCAGTCAAGGAGGACAGTGACATGCACGTGTCGGGGTGTGGGGACCAATCAGACTTGGGGGGGATCTCAGGGATGGAACTATTGTGACAGAACCGAGACCCCTTCTGTGTTGGGGGGAGAGGAGCCGCACACGGAGCAGGGGGAGCAGCTGAGGGAAGGGGGGAGAAGGGGCCTCTGGCCCATGCGTGCAGGAGGGTGCCCCATGCAGGCAGGCTGCCGGGGGAGGGAGAGGGAGAGAGACAGGCTGCACAGTTTGCAGGGACCACTCCGGCGCCTGACTCAGTGGCCCTGCTTTTGGCAGTTTCTAGCGGCTGCCCTCCTCCCCCACTCCCAGGTCTGGGCAGCTTTCCTGCAGCTGAGGTGGACTCATGAGGAAAGCCCACCAGAAACCTGCTGGAGCTGCAGGAGAGAGAGCTGGGGGCTCTGTGGTGGGGAATCGAGAACGCATCGCCAGCAGCGTCCCCGCTCAGCAAAAGGGTGGCGATTCTGGCCGGTGGAAAAAAGCCAGCTCTGAAAGAGGCTGTGGTCCAGGCCTCACAGCAAGGCAGGGGTCGAGGAGTAGCTCCCAGGTAAGTGGCTGAACGCGGACAGAAGATCATCTTATGGTAACCTCACATCATCCAGTATCACTGTGCACCCAGGGGCGGGTGCTGGCCTCCCCACCTTGCAGATGGTAAAACCAAGGAAGAGTAGGAGGCCGCTGGCCCCAGGTACGCTGTCCCCATGAGAGACAGCTGCTGCTGGGGCAGGCCCTGGGACAGACATGGCGGCAACTCCAGGCACCACTCAGACTTGCTCCCAAGGCCACCACTGGCTGTGTTCATCCTTCCCCTGCTGGCGCTCGTTGGAAATGGGCCCGCTTGCTTTGCCATGGGCCAGGGTGGGCAAGCCACAGGGCTGTGGGGACCATGGAATGAGCAGCAACTAAAAAGGAGGGGCCTTGGTGCTCGTGAAGTAAGCAAAGGAACGGGAAAGCTCGATCCTCCTGCGGCCCGGATCCTCATGCAGAGGCACGGTGCCTGGCCAAATTCAAAGGTGTCAGAAAGGTGGCCGACCTTGTTAGGGAGAGGTGACCCTGGCTACCTGGGCACATATGCCAAGGCTGACCCAGGGAGAAGTCATTCTCAGTATAGGCGTGCAGGCAGGAGCGAGGCTGCCCACACATGCTGCCCCACTCCTGGGCTGGGCCGCCTGGAATGAGGGAGCCTGTCCTTGGTTGCTCAGGCCGCCATCGCCCCTCCCCCCCACTTCCCCATCCCACAGTGGGCACTGAGGCCCCTCTGCAAAGGCAGGGGCACCAGACCCCTGGCTCCCAGAGCTGCAGTGGGCGCTGGTGGGCAGGGCGGGGCTCCACCTGGGCCTTTCCCTCTGGAGTGCTGGTCCCCAAGTCTGCTTCACCCTTGGAGTTTTCCCTGGGGCTGTCCTCTCCCCTGGGGGCAGACCCTTCCCTCCCTCGAGGCCACCCTACACCTGCAAGGCAGGGGCTTCTGGGGACAGACTGAATGGAGGCCTCTTTTCATGAGTCAGTTACTTAATAAGCATCATGGTCCCCAATACCCTGGGGAGGGGGGAAATGCTAAGGACAGGGCCTAAGTGAGCTTTGGGGAGAGCTGGGCAGGAGACCCCGGGGGACGGTCACAAGGCCTCCCCCAGATGGATGGCAGTGGGGGCAGATGGCTAGAGACCCGAGGGGAGCCCCTCTGGCTTCTGATGGTGGGGGGCACTGTGGAGAGCCCAAGTCTCAGGGCCCAGAAGGTCTGTTTCTGGGACCTGGCGGGTCCGTGAGGGCAGTGCTGTGTGTGTGTGTGTGTGTGTGTGTGTGTGTGTGTGTGTGTGTGTTTGGGAAGCAGGCCCCTGGGACCCCTGGCTCAGCCTCCAGGCTGAACAGGGACACTCTGCCTAGCACAATCCGAGCAGCACCTACTGCTGGCCCTGCTGGTGTGCTCAGCGGCTGCAGCCACCCCGCTTGGCGCACTTAGAGCCTCACCCCACCGCTCATTAAAGGGATTAGCAGAGCACTTTATGGGGCCCTGGCTGCAGCCACATACCCCGGTCCCAAGCTAACCACCCAAGTGGCTCTGTGGGAGTAGGATTAGACCTCAGGGCCTAGTCTCACCCTGCACCCACAGCCCGCCCACTTTTGGCAGTGAGAAGGGAGAACGCCCCCACCTCCATTAAGGGCCTGAGAAAGGGGGAGGGGCAGAGTTCACCCAGGTTGGGGAGGCAGTTTAGTGAAGTGGATGAGAGCACAGCTCCAGCCCGCCCCCCCCCACCCCCCCCCCGCCCCCCCCCGGCCCCCACCGTGCCCCACCGTTCCCGCCACCACCTGGGAGACTCTAAGCAAGGTACTCAACATCTCTGTGCCTCAGTTTCCTGCATGTGAGGGTAGCAAGGTCTGTTTCACCGCATGGTTGTAAAAATCAAATTAAATAATGCATGTAGATTGCATCGCTAAGTACAGCTTCCAGTCAGCAAATGTGAGTTCTATCACTGCTGCAACTGTATCAGTGACTGTGATTACCCATGGCACCTCGGGGTCCCTCCCCATCTTCACTTCCCAGCAGGTGTCTCTGGCATCCAGGCCCCCACCAGCCTGCCCTCCACTGGGCCTTGCAAAAGATTCTTTTTAATCAAGAAATGGCCCACAGAGGAATATGGCAGATATGTGTTTATAGCTTTTTATTTTCCTCCTTGCCTCTTTGTAAATACCCTTTTCCAAGCTGGAAAATAAATTTCCAACCCTGTTGACGTGCATCGATTTTCCCTCCCGTGTTCCCCTCCCAGCTCTCCCCCATCTGCAGATCCTGTGGTTAACCCCCTGGCTTGGGTTGGGCTCAGCGGTACCCAGGGGAGCGGGTGGTCCCAGGGCACAGAGCAGCTTGTCAAATGGCTCCTTCTTGCCCAGTGCCTGGCTCAGGGGAGTCTGCAAACACAAAGAGTTCCAATCCCCTTCTACTGTGAGGGCTCTTGGCTCAGAAGTTGGTTGGGATGGGGTGGGGTCCTCTGACTAGCAGATTAGGGACTTTCAGCATCTTCTCTGGATGGGATATATGGAGAGGAGACCAGGGGGCCACAGCAGGACTGCTGGCAAGTTCAGCAAATGGACCCAAGTGGGGTCTGCCCTAAGCAATGAACTTTGTCAACAAAGGGCCTGTCCACAGGGCCTGGGACCAGCCATGCAAATTGGGGCTTGCAGAGAGAAGGGCTGAGAAGGGGGGAGCAGGAATGCAGGGCGCAGTAGGATGGGCAGCTTCCTGGGGCCGAACTGCAAAGATGGCCTAGGTGCCAACCAGGAGGTGGCCCTGGTGGACGCAGCTATGGGCTGCTTGTCTTACACCAGTCCTGGGCCTTTAAACAACCACTGTCTCCTGCAGAGTGTGGCCAAGCGAGGCAGAGGTCTGTTCAGGGAGACAGAGATGGAGTTGGCCGAGAATGCTTCTCGAAACCCCCACAGCAGGGCAGTGGGGACCACACCCCTGGGCTGGAGCCAGCCTTAGGGCAGCAGTTCAGGAGGCAGCCTTGCTTCCCTTCACACTCAGACACACCCACCTAACCCCTCCACACCCCCCCTGCAGGGCCACCGCAGGCTGCACAGCTGCCAGCAGACCAGGGTCCTCTCTGTCCAGCTCACAGGGCTTGGGAGGGTGGGGGCTGGGTCCTCCCCAGGATGCCCTGTCCCTCCAGCAGGGATTTCTGTTCCCTTCCCAGGCAAGTTTGTGGAAGGAAGGAGGGCGGTTTCTGGAAACTGAGGGGCGGAAGATGAAAAGGCTCCTCCAAATTTCAGATACCCGCAATCCTGTTTTGGGCTGATGGCATCTGAGAGTGGATGTGAAGCGGGGCTAACGCTGGCCTGGCTGTCTCCGGGCAGAACACCTAGGTCTGAGCACTGAGCCCTGGCCTGCGGAAACCACCCACTCAAGGTGGTCTCACCACAGATACGGCCGGGCGTTCCTGGGAGCACCCGCCTGGCTCGAGTGCCGCCACCGTCCTGCAGCCATGCACCTTCCTGCCTGGCAGGAGCCTGCCAGCCCACTGGGCTCTCACGCGTGTGCTTTCTCTCCTCCTGGCCCAGGTCTTGGTCCTGACCCCTACAGGTGCTGAGACCCAGAACCACCACAGAATGAGGCCAAGACCACATGGCCTTCCCTGTCCTTACCCCCACCCCTGTCCCTTAGCATCCTGTACCTCCCCTCCCCTGCCACTGGACCTGGCTGTGTGTGTGTGTGTGTGTGTGTGTGTATGATGGGTGTGGGAACAGAGCACCTGAGCTCCACACGCTCTGAGCGACTCTGAGCACTCCGAGCGACTCTGCCCAGCTCAATTCCTTCACAGCCTTCGAACAGCTGATGAGCAATGACCACAGGTAGGGCCGTTAGCAGGAGGGCATGCGGGCCTGGTTGGGGGCTGGAGCAGTTTCCCAGGCCCCTTCAATCGCAGCTACAATGTGACACCAATCCCAGGCAGGGAAGGACTCACACCGGAAATGCCACCACACCCCACTCCAAGGAAACTCCCGTTACCTGAGCCCTCCCAAGTCTTGGCCTCAAAGGAGAAGAGCCAGGATCACCCACCCAGGCAACCTGGGACAGCACCCCCTGCGCGGTGGCATTCTCAGGGCCCCTGTATCAGTGTAACTCAAATCCCGACCAAGTCCGAGCAGGACTGTCGCAACGCATCACGCACGGGGACAGCCAAGGCTCAGCAGACCTGGCTCACGTTTCCCTGGTTGTGAGGTATTTGATAAGTCGGGCTGAAGCCATGCTTAAGACTGGCCAGATGTGGGAGCAGCTCGGAGCCGAAACTCCCCGCAGACGGAGCGAAGGGGGGACTGTGGAAGGAGGCAGAGAATTCACTTGTGCCCCGGTTCTGCTGCAGATGTGCTGAATGACCTGGGCGAGTCACTTCACTTCTCATCTGCTTCATCATCTGTCACCAGGCGGGGAGGGGCCACCCTGGCTGCCTCGCTGGGTGTGTGAGGCTGTCCAGGGAAGAGGATGCGAAGGGGCTTCAAGAAGCAGAGCAAGCAAGGAACACGTGTAAAGACCCCTATGACTGCAGTGGCGTCTTGGCTGGGAAATCGCTTTGCCCTGTCTGTCTCCGGAGTGTCTGCAGGCGGAGGCCCCGCGTGAGAAGAACCCCTCCCCCAGGAGGGCCCGACGCCCTTCCAGCTCCAGGTCCTGGGCACCACGCTGGGCACAGAGGCTCAGCAGACGCCATCTAAGGCAGGCTCAGGGCTTGGCGGCATGGTGCTCTGTCTCTGGTGATAGAGAATGCCTGGCCAGGTGCTACGACTTCACTTCTGTGTGTGTCTGCATGTGGGACGGGGCTGGATGCCAGGGAGGGCCCCACAAACATGCCCACTCAGCATGGCTATGAAGAGACAGGGCTTGGAAACTCTCCCGTGGAACCAGGTGTCTGGCAGCTGGCCTTGACCTCCCCATTTCCTAAAGTCCAGCCTTGAAGCTCGGTCGGCCCCGCCCAGCTCCCAGGCGGGTCCTCCTGCGCTGCCCTCCAGGGCTCCTCCGGCGCAGCGGCCTGCAGACCGCAGGAGAGACGCGGCCGGCCCGACGGGCCAGAGCCACATCTGGTTCTCATTCGAATGTCCAAACGTAATTAAATTCTCTAAGATACAGCGGAAGAGTTTGGTAAGATGTGGCTTTCCCCACTTTCCATCAACGTTAAGAAATCAAAGTCTCCTTCCACCAGCCAGCACACTTCTCCCTGTCACTGGTCTGTCCTACCCTGAAAGGCAACCGCTGGACTCTGATCTGCATTCTCAAGCTGCTGGGCTGAGGCCCCGTGTGGGACCCACAGAGCCCCTCCTCCCGTCCCACTTACCCACCTGAGAGGATTGACAGCTGCGGCCCAACAACAGGCTCACGACTGAGCATGTCTGTGCACTGGGGGCTGGGGGCTGGGAGGTCAGCGGCCCTGCGGGGACAGCTGCTGCACCCAGGCTCTCCTCAGTGACACACCAGTGTACCCCTTCCACTGCCTTGACGGGAGGTATCTCAATGGGAATGTAACACCCTGCCAAGACCCCCTCCTCCTCGTCCCTCATAGTAGGAAGCACTTCGAGTTGTAACTCTGGAAACTCTGTTCCAGGTCTACAGCCCCTGGCGGGGAACGGAGCTTCTCACAGTCAGGGTGGTGTGAGACAACCCCCCCCCCACACCCCGCCATCTCAACTTGCAGCCTCCCCCTAGCCCCCCACGGACCTAGGAGGGGAGGCATCAGAAATGCCGGAGGAATGGAGGAGAAGGCCGAGAGCAGCATCAGCCTGCTCAGGGAGCCCCTTGGACCCCACGTCTGCAGGGCTGCTGCTCATTCCTGGCCTGAGGGGGGCTCCGAGCCAGTCAAGGGGCAGCAAGGTGCGTAGTCCTGGGAGGGGGGAGAGGGAGCCTTGCGCTTCTTCTCAGCTTCCAGAACGTCCCGAGATGGGCGGCTTTTTCCAGCTTCCATTCCCAGCTGAGTATCTTGTTTACGGCTTGTTTTTATACTTGGGGATTTATGGCTCTCATGGTAATGGGTTCCATTCTACTTCCTCTATGCCTATTTTTCTAATTATTGTAGTACAGGCTTTATGAGAGTTTCTTAATAAGTCAGGGTATTTTTCCTTTAGAAACAAACTGTCCTGTGAGTTAATGACTTACAGTGGGCGTGGGTGCTCCCCAGAGACAAACGGGGGCTGGGAAGGGGAGAGCAAGGGTGGGGGTGGGGGAGAACCTTCTAGATTGAATAGAGCTGTGTGGAGGTCCCTTTAAGAACTGTGGCCAGCTCCCGTGCCAGAGGCCCCCGTGCTGCTCACCAGCACCCCTACCACAGGACTAGGGACACACTCAGGCAGTGTGCGTGGCATTTCTGCGCCAAAGAACGCTCGCGTGGGGCAGGCACACTCCCAGCAGCGGGTGTGAACCAGCCACGCCCGGCGTCCCCAACCCGGCTCTAACCAGGAATCATGTTGTGCGTTTGGTTCCCGATGGCAAACTTCAGCTGAGCCATGGATTTAATCTAATTTCTTGGTGGCATCAGTGCCAGGCCCGTGTGCCTGGTACCTTCGTATCAGTAAAGGAGTTTTTAAGGACACTAACCCTGCTCTTGGTCCAGTCATCCCAGGCCAAGGCTAGTAGAGAGAACGGCAGTGGGGCCAAGGTCTCTGTTGTCCCAGTTGGGGTCCCAGACTGCACCCTCGACCCCACACTCCATGGCGGGCAGAGAAGCCCAGGCCTCCATTAATTGCTGCGGTGCCGCCTGTCCAGATGAAAAAGCGGGGCGGATGCCGGGGGGCCTTTGTGCTCTGCTCGCAGACCGGCTGCTGGTGCCGGGGCTCTATTCATTATTCAATTCCACCAGCTCCGCAGAGCCTGTCCATTTGCTCCTCCAGGAGGAATAACAAATCTAGAAATGCAATTCCACTTTGGTGTATTAAGATATTGATTTGCCTGTCGAGTGGAAGTGCATTTGTTCTGTCAGCCCTCCCGCGGGCAGGAAGGGGTTAACCAAATGTTTATCACGGGGCTGGCTTCAGAGTTGAAAGTAATGTGATCAGTAATGAATTTTGTGTTACATTAGGTTGTATAAATGGACAGACAAGCGCAGACAACAAGTGGCCAGGAGTCGGGGCTAATCTAATGATGTAAAAATAGAGACAGCACCAATTATACTAGGGGCCAGCTCCAGGCTCCTGCAGGGACTGCAAATGAATAGGTACAAATCAAATTACTCACTAATAGACGCACTACAAGAGGGGCAGTCAATGGTAAATGCATTAGAGCCTAGTGACCTCTCTGCTCTGCACAGCAGAATCCGAAAATTTGACTTCCATCTTAAAGGTGGGGGGCAGGGAGTGAGGTTCTCAAAGAAACTCTTGTTGGGTGACGAACAGCGAGTACTCCCCTCCCAAACCAGCCAGTCCCATTGCCAGAAGGTGTCTCCCATCTCCGCTGACCTTGCTCTGACTCCAATGCTTCTTGAGGGACAAAAAGAGCAGTGGAACAAAGCCTTGAACTTCAGCAAAGACAGGAAGTTACATACCAACACACTTCACAGCCATGTGTCTCTCAGGGGTGATGGCTTTTACTGCTACGTCAAGGGCTGTGTCTGTATTGAAAATAAAATATTTCTTTAAAGAGGATCACAACAAGGACCTTTAAGAGAGCAGCAAGCTGAGATCAAAGGGAGTAGATAGACATCAAGATCTGGTTTGATCACTGAGAGCTTTGCAGGGGGTGTTCATGGTCTCTTCCTAGGCACAGAACCTTGAGGGTTTTGCATATTTCTCACTGGGTGAAACTGGTATCATCCCTCCATCTATTCCCTGCTCCGCGCCCCCCATACCCGCCGCCCATGCCTGCCTCCTGAGTGCCCACAGCCTGCCTGCTGCACGGGGCGGGGAGAGCGAAGGATGTGGAGGTAGAGCCAGTATCTTGGGTAGGCCCTCAGGTTTTCTTCCTCCTCTTGGATGTACAAACCAGGCCTGAAGTTCAAAGCCACTTGGCAGTGTGGCTGGGTTGCTTAGACAAGGATCACGAAGACGTGCTCAAATGCATGAACTGTGTGCACATACTCAGCTCTTAGTGGCTCAGGGGATGAATAAAGTATGAAACCAAAGACTCTCCAAGCCTTCCAAGAACCCAGCCCATGCCCAGATGGAGACGGAGACGCTGGTAGGCTTAGCTTCCCCCACTGCCCCTAAGGCCTGCACCAGTCACACACATCAAAGTGGAGATGTCACGCCGGTCCTGGCCAACTGGAGCCTGGAGATGATGGGAACACGCCCGTAAAATGAGCGCGGGGGGCCCAGAATGGAAAAAGCCATCCTAAACAAATGAAGCAACTGAATGTCAGTTCTCCCCAAACTCAATTAGGCACAAGGAGGAGTGAAATCACGAGCCATCCAGCTACACTACATAAAACATATGTGGGGGGGTGGGGGTGGCGGGGGAGGTCTGTGAAGCCTGGCGATACGGGATTCTGCCAGTGCATTTACAAATGTCGCATGTGGTGGGCCTGCAGGTCCCTGGGGGTAGGATGGAGTACAAAGAAAGTGAGCAGGAAGAAATCACCAAATGTCAGAGGCTGGGCAGCTGATTCTGGCATGTGGGCCAGGAAATGCCTCCTTCTGCTAACCTGGACCAGACTGGCACGGCTTCTTGGCCTTCCTGCTACAGTGTTCTCTTTTGCTTTAAAGCTGCGGCTCTAGATTCCTAAAGGGTCAGAGGGCCATTCATTTTCTGCGTGGATGTGTGTCTTTCCTCTGTTGGCAGCCATCAAATCTAGGGGGTGGTCCACATACCTCAGACCACCTTCTGAGGAGGCAGGGGGCAGAGGTGGGCAGAAGTGAACGATGGGTATTTAACCATCCATGACTGCGTTCAACTTTGTTCAGATCTTACACCTCACAGAAAGGTCAATGGTTAAAGGTGAATTCTCTGGCAGAGGAGGAAGAACAGAGAGAAATCCTCCCTTTTGTTAACCATTTACCTACATTAACAGAAGAGGACCCTTCTCCGGAGTCCCACCGCCCCTCCCCGCCCTCTTGTCCAGGCGCATCCGTCTTCCCCAGGCAGTCCTGCTTCTGGGGTGGGGCGACACCTGCAAAGGGGACTCTGAAGGTTCACCAATGAAGTCCCACTGGCACTGCCTTCTTGCTGATGGAAATCAGCATGCTTTGGTGAAAACGTTCAAAGTAGACTTTGGGCCACTACAAAATGTGCAGAGGAGAAGCGGGGTGGGTGGGAGCTGGGGGAGAGAGATGAGAGAGGAGAACCTACCTTGCATCAGATTTGAGAAGTGGCCAGAAAGTAACAAGTGCGTCTTTTAAACACGGGAATTTTTCCCATTGCTCTGGCCGGCTTTCCTTTGCCTCGCAGGAGCCACAAAACCCCATCCCGTCATTCAACAAACATTAACTGGGGCTCAGCGTGGCTCGCATCCAGGGCTGGATGCTGGGCGAGGAGAAGGCTGGTGGTCAGGGGTGACAAAGAAGCATCAGGCTCAGCCTGAGGAACAGGAGTTGGGTTAGGCGAGACACTCAGTATGGGCAGGTCGGCTGAGGGGGGCTGAGGACCCCCAGAACTGAACCTCCCCGCAGGGGCACGTGGAAGGGAATCGGCTGTCGCTTGTTAGTGCCAAAGGCAATGTGTACTGTTTGCCCGTGGCGGAGTGTCCTGAGAGCAGGTGGTGCCGAAGCTCAGAGGGGACAGAGAAGGCATTTGGCTGCGTGGTCAGAGAAGGCCTCACGGAGGAGCTGAGATCTGAGCGTGGTCTAAAAGGTGGCTGAGCAGAGAGGGAGGGCACGGGTACTTTAACAGAGTCAGGCGAGCGAGGCATGCTGTGCTGGGATGGTGGGGTCATTCTGACAGGTGAGAATGTTTGCATGAAGGTGGTGGTGGTGAAATATGAATAAGGGCTATTGTGGAAGGGGAAGCGGGAGATCAGGTTGGAAAGGAAGGTGAGGAAGGCCTGTGAGAGACTTGAACTGTCACGGCAAGAGGCCCGGGTAGGCGTACGCCAGCCTGGGTGCTTTGTAAGTAGGGAAATGGGACGACAGTCAGAGCAGGCCCACAAGTGAGAGCCCCTTTGCCTTCTGGGGACCCCCTCGTGTGCTGAAGAAAGGGTGGATGTAGTGAACATGCCCAGGTGAGACTGATGGGACCTTAAGAACTGGAAACTCTCCCTTAGTATCTCATTTTAATCCTGTATGTGTGAGCTAAGATCTCACTTCCTTTCCTCTTGTCTTCTTTGTAAATGGGAGATAGGAGTATCTACCTGGCGGCGACATCACGATTACAGGGAGTTTCTGTGGCGAGTGCAGAGCCCCGGGCGTGGAAGCCATTTGGGAGGAGGCGGGCATGACTGCAGAGCCGCCGGGAGCCAATGAGGTGACGTGCACAGCGTGCTTGCTGCAGCGGTGCCGTGGCCAGGCCGCAACAGGTGTAGTAGGTAAACATTTACTAGATTCACTGGTTTCCCTGTGCCCTGCTGTTAGAGAAGAAACGGAACCAAGAGAAGGAAAGGAACCTGCCCAAGGTCACAGGCCTCGCCCATTTCCTGATGAGGACTTCCAAACGCCACCGCAAGGAAAAACAAGGCACAGCATTCCTCCCAGGGCCAGCAGCTGGGTGCTGGAGCTGCAAGGACTCTCAGATTTGGCCTTTCCTACTGGTGGAGAGTAGACAGGAACAGGCAATCTGACACTGAACTGAGCCGCAAATAGCAACACCAACAGCGCCACCCCAGCCGCAGCCACCCACCACCCCCGGAGCAGCTGCTCCCTCCCACCCTGGCTGGGCACTGTGGCCTGCGGGCCGCACTGCGTTCTACGTCTGGGTGCCCCTGTGCTGCAGGATTTGTCCTCTCCTCTCCAGCCTCAGCCATCAGAGCATCTGTTACTCGGGAGCTTATACTTTTGTTTTCAAATCCTGGAAAGAGCCTGGGCTGTGGGCAGGGGACCACTCTGGGTTTCTGCCCGGTCCAGCACAGTTAGGCGGGCCCCAGTGGGCAGCCGGGGACAGCAGCCAGGGAGGAGCTGACCCACAGTTCAGCACTGTTGCCTCCTCCAGGACTTCGACGTCTTTGAGGGTAGGAACTATGTCTCACTCCTCCCTCGCACGGTGCTCTCCAGGGTGATGGGCACCAGAGGTGCCTGCAGACAGCCTGCCTGCCTGCTGCCGCCACAGGCAGAATGTGGGGGCCCACTGAGGAGCTCATCAAGAGAAGACGCTAAAAGCCCTTTGTAAAGGCACCGCAGAAGAAGAAGGAAAATTCCAGGGCCCATTTAGGTAAAGCAGAAAAAAGGACCTAAGTGACTGGCTAAGTGGCTGAGATGACAGTATTTGCCTGAGCGTAGGGATGTCTAAAAGGTAAGAGAATGAACTCACTGCCCTGACGCCTGCAGTTCTTGTCACCTCATCATGTGGCACCTTGAGGTGGGAGGGGGCCAATACAACCCCTCCTGGAAACGGAGCCTCAGCAAGGGGCCAAGCAGGAGTTCCAAGGTCCGTTGGAAGGGCTAGGTCTAGAGGTGGGACAGAGGGTCCTCACACTGGGTTATTGTTTTGGGACACACATCTGGTCAACCCCCCACAACGGCAGCGATCATGATTGACAGCTTTGTTCCTACAGTCCCGAAATAGGGGGGTGTTATTAGTGCGCGGACACAGTATTTGTTAGCTAACTTCCTAAAATCTTGACCATTTCAAAACAGTGTACAATGTTCAAAATGTGCTTTTACTGTGCAGAAGGAAAAAATTCACAGCGCTTTCAACAAGTAAAAGAAGTTCCTGACAGAAAAATTTGGAAGAGCTTTAGTGGAAAATAATCTTACAGCTTTTTCTGCTGAGTAATTAAAACGCATGTAGGAAAATCCAAAGGATTTAGCAGAATAAACTACGGTATTGGTTTCCAAACTATAGATACCAATTCATCAATGTATTGTGAAATGAAGTTAGTGGGGTAGGACCGCATTTCAAAAAAATAAAAAAGAAAGAAAATATAAAGTACTAGAATGCGTTGCTTATAGTATCATTTTGTGAAAGTTTTATAGATTTGGGGAAGAAAATAGATGTATTTCTGACAGAAGGGAAGAGGCAGAGTGAGCCCACGGGGCGGTCCCCACGAGCAACTCCTGCACAGAACGAGGTGCAGCCTCTTTCCGCCTTCATGCTGTGATGGTAAAGGAGACCGAAACGGTGTCCCCAGGACTGCAGGAAGCCACAGCCATGGGGAAGAGACAGTCCCTCTTGACCTTGAGAACTGACTTAGTGAGCTCTTAAAGAGTCAAGGGCAGCAAAAGGAGGCGCCCGCAACAGGGAGGTGTGGAGAGTACTTTAGACGCTGAGCAGGCTCCGTGAGTCAGGCTTTTGCTCTTGGGTGTGAAGTGAAAGCCAGAAGAAACAAAGATGAGGTTCAGCTAAAGAGGGATGGAAAGAGTTAAAGTCTACAAAGAAAATGTACTTAATGTGTACTCAGGTGTTTATTAAAATTTTTTTGGTATTAGGTTATCTCTTAACTTAGACACAAAACAATTGGAAAAGGTAAATGTTTTGCTTATTTTAAAAATTCTATTTTTCTAGAAAAGGCAATTTTGAAAGGAATGTCTACTAAGCAGGAATTAGTCAAGTTATTCTGAGGGGTTGGCCGAGGGAGGAGGGGCTGTGGGAGACAGCATTCCAGGCAGAGGGGAGTGTGTGCAGACGCCTGGCCAGCAGAGCACGTGAGCTAGGGACCCTGGGGAGCTGGGCTGGGCTGGGCTGGAGCCCGAGGAACAGCGAGAGAGGCGTCGGGAGAGAGGGCGGCGGCTGGTGACGAAGGGCTTTGTACACGGCAGGATGGGGAGAACCCGGGAGAAGGACAGGGTCAGGGGAGAGGTGTTCGGACTGTGGAAATGTGGAGATGCCAGTAGGTGACTGTTGAGATGGTTCTGGAGATCAGGAGAGAAAGCCAAGTTGGAGATTATTTGGAAGTTATCAATGTAGAGATGGCATTTGAGGCCACAGTAGCAGAGGAGGTTGCCCTGTTCTGACTGAGGGAGAAGGAGGGCCGAGAGAGGGCCTAGGGAAACACACTCAGGACCACAGGGCAGGGCAGACCAGGGCCAGAGAAGTGGCTGGAGGCAGGAATGAAACCGGGAGAATGCGGAGGAACGGGCGCTCCGAGATCGCAGCGGGTGGCTAGGCCAGTGCAGGGGCAGAGCGGAGGCAAACCGGAGAGCGGCTGCTGGGGCAGGGACAGGAGGAGAGGGAAGGTGGTCGCAGGGACATTTAGGGTCTGAGTGCAGAAATCAAGAGGCTTCTCAAATGACGACCACCATTTTCTGAGAGTGTGAGACCACATGGTGCGGTAAGAGAGCTGAGAATGGGAAGTTTGCAACAATGGCCATGAAGAAGGAAAGAGACGGATTGCAAGGTGATGGACTGAGCCGATGTACCACACTAAATAAACAGCATAGTAAGTCATACTGAATAATCAGCAATCATATGGAAAAAAATATAAAAAATAAAATACAAACTCTCAGAGGACCAGAGATCTGGGGAATCTCTAAGAGAATGAAAATAGGCTACAAGCCACAGCAGTGGGTATGGCTGTGATAGAACCCCTCACATCTAGGCCAAGTACAGAACTCATTCACTCAGTAGTCACCGCACACCCACTCCGTGCCAGACACTGTTCAAGGTGCTGGTTTCTGCTGCAAAAGATGGGTGCAAACCGAGAACAGGAGACGGGGCAGCGGGAAAATACAGGACTGCCCAGGCTCACTGGAGAGTAGAGATGATACGTCTGTAGAGGCACCGACCTGAATGAACAACTGGTAATTTTCCTTCAGCAACCTAAGCGTAAGGGCAGAGTGAGACCGACCTCCGTTTGGGGACAGTAGGAGCCATCCAGCAAAAACAGGGGCCAGGGGTGTGATGACATTAGCAGGAACGGAACCTGGCCGGTTTAGAGCTGGCCTTGCAAATCGTACCTGTGGTCTAACTGGACAACAGGCCAGCGGCCAGCAGGGAGGCCAGAGCTAACGCCTGACGCAGAGGTGAGCCATCTCTTAACACAGACCTTCTCAACCTTGAACGCGAGTTAAGATCTTGATTCAAAGCAGGTGCAGATTCAGTAGGGCTCCGTGGGGTCTGAGATTCTGCCTCGGTGGTGCTGCTGGGTCGCAGCCCACTCTGAACAGTAGAGCATGAAAAGGTTTTGCTGTGCTTTTGGGGGAAAGCTGCTCTGCGCTACGGCCCAGCTTACCAGTCGGGTGCTGGAGTAACTAACAAGCCAGTGCATCGCTGTCACCTTCTTAGAGATTCTGCTCAATGCCTGGCATCGTGTCGATAGCTTGAAATTGGCCATAGAAAGAGTTTTTGCACGATGGAAATCCCCAAATGCTACAAATCAGAGCTGGGTGTTAAACACACCACGAGCTAAACTGGCAGGACAGTGAAGCCTGCTACACACTGGGCTTCAGAGTCAGGGGTCACGCTCCCTTCCCACCTCCATACGAGGCCCGCAGTCCCGGGGGTTATACTAAACCAAGTGCCTACCGGAAGGGCTACGGCGACTGATCGCCTCTGCTGCCCCGGAGTCCCTCACGGGGCAGACGCTGGATGTCATCCTATCCTATGAGCCACCTGGAGAAGCAGGGTTGGGGGACGAGAGAGACTGAGAGGCTGCTATGGGCCAAGGGTGACTTGCTGGAACCTCTCTCCCACGTTGCACTGCATTTCCCCGGCTATCTCTGGACAGGCTGCTCCTGGCAGGGGTGTGCTCGGCTGCCCTTTCAAGGCCCCGGGCTGCCCCGCCAGGCTGGCGCTTTATCTGCGGTTCTGAAATGTGCAGAGGGATGGATTCTTGACAATGGTAGAGGGAAGCAGGTTAGCTTCTAGAATATCCACTTTCCTCACCGGCCTTTAACATGGAGGCAGAGTTTTAAAAAAAATAAAGTACACATTCACTACGGTCAAAGACGACCAGATGAATCCCTTTCGGTGACAGTTGGGGAGGAAAACGAAATCCCTCTGCTCAAAAGGGCGTCTCCTATTTTTTGACCCATGGGTCATGCTGTTTTAATTTCCTCTCTCATTTTTTTAATTTCATGAACCTGCTTAAGGCCACGAAGTCTCTCCTGAATCCCTCAGCTGTCTGGCAGATGAATCGCTGCCAGTTTTGCTCAGGTTACTAGCTGTCTGTGCCAGGCCGAAGTCCCGGACCCTGACTGGAGGCACCTTCAGATCTGCTTGCTGGAGGACACTGAGGTGCCCCAAGAGGCTTCAGAGGACAGCTGACCCATGGCCGCTCCAGCCCCTGGAAGGGTGGCTCCTGGGGAGTGAGTGCAGAGCCGCCAGGCCCTGGCTTATGGGGGGCGGGGGCTGGGGCTGGCCAGGGGCCGCGGGGCAAGGCTGTGCTCCGAGCTGGGCTCAGGGAGGGAGCAGTTTTCCTTGCTTCGGCCGGCTTCCAAGGAAAATGGGGTTAAAGCCCCAGGAAACTGCAGAGGTGTTCCTCATCTGTGGACGCAGGGAAAGCATTGGCAAGATGGCCTGCTATCCGCAAGCTGAAGAGCTTTTTGATGGGGGGAGAGCAATGGCATGCATGCTTGTGCCTGTGTGTGCATGAGGGAGTGGACTTGGTTCTGGCAACTTCCTTCCCTTCCAGGGAAGAAGGGGTGTGGATGGGTCTGGTCCTCAGAGATGGCTGCCTCCAGAGGCCTGATAAGGTGCTTCTATACCTCCAGCTAAACTGCTCCTCTCCCTCTCCTGCATCCATTCTGTTCATCTGCCACTTATCACACTGTGGGCAGGCAAGACGCGGGCACTGTGGGGACAGCACTGTGCACAACATCTCTGCCCTCTTCCTGTAGGAGCACAGGGATGAAATGGGGCGGGGAAGGAGAGAGGGAGAAGCCGAACTGCTGACCCCCAGTATCCAAAAGACCTGGAGGACCTGCCGGGAAGTGACCATGTCAGGCATTTCCAGCCCTGCCCAAAGTGCTTGGACTCTGTGTCTAGCTGGCCCCGATTCCTGCCCCAGGGTTGCAGCTTCCTCCTCTCTGGGACCTACTTTCCAGGTAGGCATGTGGAGCAGGGATGGGGCAGTTCACAGTGAACACAGGTAAGGGCGGGAGGGCCTGCAGTCAGAGTTCCTGCTGACCTCAGGGAGTGGGGAGGTAGGCTGGGGGGCGGCCCCCCTCAGGCACTGAAGCCTGGCCAGAGCAGTGACGGACAGCACCGGCATCTGGAATGAAGGGGGGCTCTGGGGAAAAGAGAGCAGGTGGTGCGGGTGGTATGGTGGCTGTGCGGAGGCAGAGGCCTACCCTAAGTGCACGCTCTGAGTGTGTGTGCACATGTGTGCACGTGCACACGTGTGCCCGCTCGTCCATCATCTAAGGACGTCTTCTGGCTGCTCTTTGGATGAGAGAAGCCGCCCCAGGCCCCAGTTGCTGGGCCTTCTCAGAGGCAAGACAAGGGCAAAAGGTGGCATGAGAGAAAGCTGCCTGGCAGGCTCAAACCATCCCTGCCTGTCTCACGCTTGTTCCCCCCAGGTGCCAGGTGGCAGGCCCCATGGTACCTGCCAATCTATACAGCCTCCCGCAGGACAGAAGCAGGCGTGCTGCCTAGCACTCGGTGCCTAAGGGCTGCTGAAAACCTTAGACGCTCCAAGGCTGTTGTCCTTCTGGGAGCCACTTACAAAACACAACCGTGTTTATTACAACATTTTTGAATGCATCACCCCACCTAGGAGGGCTGGGTTCCACTGGGGGCTCCCCTCGACGCAGGGTTTCCCATTACCAGACACTTCCGCAATGCACGGCGATCAGAGTGCCAACTAAAGAAACAAATGGTTTAAACAAACATACGCCCTCTCCTTCCGGGGAAGCTCCACACCAGCAGGCGCCCGTGGCGACCAAGTGAGGCTAGAAGTGTGAGGTCACCATTACCTGTTCCGGATCCCACGACGTCCCGGCTGGGCGACTCGGCCATGGCGTCGGCCAGTCGCTCCCGCAGGCCCTCCTCGGTGTGCTCCAGGGAGGACATGTGCCGCAGCCCGAAGCCCTCGGGCCAGCTCCCGCACACCTCCAGCAGGGTCACGCTCCGGTCAAAGGTACCTGCAGGCACACAGGGAACATCGGACACTGAGTCCACTCTGTCTGTCTCCCCGCCACCAACTCCCCGCCCCATCCAGGGGCCCTTCTTGCTCCTCTCCAGGACAGAGGGAGAGACCACAAAACGAGCAGGTGCAGGAGGACAGAAGGCTCTGCCGCCTCCAGGAAACGACCTCCGTGTCACTGGGCGAGTGGTTGTCCAACCGTCTTCTGAGCAGCGACAGGGTCCCTCTGAAGTCTTCAGGGATTGCCTCAGGAACTAGGTCAAGGGCAAGGAACTTCCTTCCCAAGTTCAACCAAAACACCTCTACTTTTCTCTGATACAATACAGCTTCCCCTTAAAATTCCTTTAAAACAGAGGTTATAGAGCTTACACTTAAAAAAAAAAAACAATCCTTTCTAAACCAGCATATTCTATAACCTATACCACACCTCCTCATTTTGCATTTGAACTTCAGAGAACTTACAACGCAAAATCCAACAGCACACTTGTGGCCAGCCTGGTTCAAGAACTCGGATCTCTGTTATTACTATGGAATAACTATGTATGGTGCCAGGTGGGCACTGGAAATATCAGGGCAAATGCTTTGTAAAGTCTATGATTGCCTAACCGCTATGATGTACACCTGAAACTAATACAAAATAATACCAAATATAAATTGTAATGGCAAAAAAAGAGAGAAAGAACTCAGATCTCTGATGCTCGGAGGTAGAACCCATTCTGCTGCACCGCTGTCACATCCCAGCTGCCCGAGGACTGGGGCACATCTGGGACTTGGGTGACAGCATCTTCAGCAAAGATCTTCCCTTAGTTTGAAGCTGCTCCCAAATTCCAAAACATACATGGTGCTCTGCTGAACGCCAAAATTCGATTTTACACGCAAGATCACTTCAAAGTCTCAAGTTAAATTCTTCGACTTTATTATACAGCAAGTCTTCTGTGAAAGCTTATTTCATCCACTCTCTCTTGGAAGCAGATTACAGTCATGCTCTGTTGCTTTAAGCACATACCATTTCCCCAGCGATTAGGTAACCGAATCCACCGCGTTTATTGGGCCTGGTTCCTGCCAGCACCAGGAAGATGGGGAAAAAATGCAAATGCCAATGCTTCCCCAAGTTAAAAGTACACGCAACACACACTCTTTATCAGGCCTTGCTTCTCCTCTTTGATCAGCCGTCAGAAACTATCTTCCCTGGGCAGCCAGGGCTGGGCAGCGTCAGCACACACTCGCCGCCAATGACAGGTGGTAATAGAGAGGGTGCGAGCCCCAGCCCCGGCAGGCGGCCCTGCCTCTGATAATGGCCAAAGCATTGAGGTGATAACCGTGAGTAAACACTCCGACAGCCAGGGACTCCATACATCAGCAAAGAGGGCCAGATAATCCTGAGCTCTCCTGACCAGACAAAGGCCCTTGGCCAGCCCGCTGGGATTTATATGTGTGGCAAGGGTCACTTCTGGCTCCTGAATGTCATCAGCCAGGTTGGGCTTTGATATATCTCTTGCCTCATTGTCGGGTAGATTCCTGGTGCTGGGAGAATTGGCAGCACCTGTGACGGCGTCTCCCCGACGAGAGGCCCACCTTGGGAGTGGGTTGTGAGGGTCAGCTTCTCAGGTGGGACACCGCAGTGGGGAATTGCCCTGTATTGCCTCATCTCCACCAAGCGGGGCCAGGACCTGGGTCTGGGAGTGAGGCGCTTGGCAGCGGGGCTGGGGCGCCCTGCTCTCAGCCCTCCCGGGGCCTGCCCTGTGCTGTAGCCCCACGCTGGCAGTGCGGAGCCCAGGGCCGACACTCGGCTGGCGTGGGCAACAACGACACGCAAGGACTGATGACATAAGGTTTTGATTCTACGACCTACTCACTAAGGGATGTTAGGCCAGTAAGTCCCTCTATCTCCTTTTTCCGTCTCTGGAGTGGAACTAATAACTCTTTGTCTTGTCTCCAAGGAGGGAAGAGACTGAGCAAGGCTCCTGCCGGGAGTCTGCGCTCTCGGTCGACAAGATCAAGATCTATGGCATCACTGTTCCTCTGAAGGGTCTGCCTGGCAAAGCTATGCTTCATGGTTTCCAGAAGAGGGGATTTACAATAAAACGTGGGCGTCCCTCCTCCTGGCATGGTCAGGACGGCGGCGGCAGCTTTTGTGTGGACACGGGTGTCCCGGAGCCTGGGGGAGGGGAGGGCATGGCCTTTCTTT
The DNA here is from genome assembly GCA_004026765.1 of Micronycteris hirsuta. NCBI lineage: Eukaryota > Metazoa > Chordata > Mammalia > Chiroptera > Phyllostomidae > Micronycteris > Micronycteris hirsuta. Next base: position 7,836 of record PVJI01012230.1, on the reverse strand, counting down.
TCCTCACTTCCCAGGAGCAGGCGCCTGCGTGCAGAGTGGTGCTCAGTCAGTGCTGGTGCGCACGGTGCTTAGAGGTCAGGGCAGGTAAGCTCACAGCAGGGCCAGCAGCAACGTCAGAGGCCCAACCAGGAAGCAAACAACAACAAAAAATATCCAGCAAGATGTTATTTATAGCAAGAAGGGCTCAGGTGAGAGGGCAGGGCCTGGCCCACGACAGACAGTAAAGGCCAGAGGGGTCTGAAATAATTTTTTTAATCTTCACCTGAGGATATGTTTATTGATTTGAGAGAGAGAGAGAAACATCAATGTGAGAAACACCAATCAGTTTCCTCCTGTGCACGCCCTGACCAGGGACTGAACCCGCAACCTTTTGGTGTACAGGATGATGCTCTGATTAACTGAACCGCCCAGCCAGGGCAAATCTGCAATAATTTTGAGAGACAAAACAGTGGTTATACAGGAGAAAAGAATCACGAGCTCATGGAGAATGGAAATGGACCTGGACTTAAATACAGGCCCAAACACATATTAGCTACACGTCTCTGGGCAAGTTCTTTACCTTTCTGAGCCTCTGATTCCTCATCCATAAAAATGGAAAAACAGTACGATCCTGTAGGGTCGCTGTGAGGGCTGTATTAGGTACCTGGCGCATGGCGAGGGCTCTGCACGGCGTGGGTGAGCTCGTGTATACGTGAGTAATCACGGGCATGTATAACTTCATGCACATGAAGCACCATCATAAACTTTCACTGTTGCAACGGCCCTGAGAGGTAATACAGGTACCAGTCCAATTTCTGAAGCTCAGAGTGACTAGGTGGCATGCTCAGAGTCTCTAACCGGAAGATCTGGAATGCAGGCGCCTAATCCTTAGCCTGGACCTTATTCTATCAGCTCTGCTTCCCTTGGCCGCATCTGCAGGGGCCAACTGTTAGGTGGAGAAATCACCTCCATCTTCCCTAACTTGTTCTGAGAACTCCGGTCAATGCAACCAATGCCTCTTAAAAATCTTTCCCTCTTCCTACCAGCCCAAGTTCCTTGGAGGATCGTGTGTTGATGAGTCATTCTGTCTGCTGAATGGCACGTAGGAGAAAAACACTGACGGAAGATCTGTACTCTCTTAGCCTGGGCACCAATAGGAAGTTGTGGGTAGGAGGTTGGAGATATAAAAAGTCCCGCAAAAGAGCACTCGATTGTTTCTACCACCCTGAGAAGTCACAGAGAGACCACAGCAGGGGACTCTGCAATGCCCCCTTCCTTGGCTTGCCTCCCACCCCTCCCAGTGCAAACGAGGACAGCAAAGGAGCTCATGGAGTCTTGCAGCCCCGGAAGGAGAGAAGGGCTGCAGGTGTGCGTGCGTCAGCAGGGGCTGGGTGAAGAGGCCAAGCCCTCGGAGAGTGAGGTCACCTCTGGGCTCTTAGGCAACTGCATATCTTGTCAGCGTTGTCGGCACAGCCATCATTCATCCGGCCAGGCCAGAGACACTCCATCAGATGGGCTGGCCCTTTGAGTCCCATTACGGGGCGAAAGGGTCAGTTTCAAGGGGAGAAGACACTTAATGCAGCCTGTTTGCAAAGCACAAAATACACGTCCTTAGCAACACAGATCTTCTGCTGAAGTGGTGCTCTGCTGCTTACAAAGCCCTCTCACGTTTACTATTTCAGTTAACTCGCACATTCGTCAACTATTGATTAGTGTCCACTGTGATATGAGTCAAGCACTGTACCAAGGTATGGGGAGACAAAGGGAGCAAAAATAAATAAATAAATAAATAAATAAATAAATAAAAGCTCATGGTCCTTCACGAACTCTGGGAAGCTGCAATTATCGCCATTTCCCAGATTTACATTTCACTGAGGCTGAGCGAGGTGAGGTAACTTAAGGTCTCTGGTTCTTCCCTGAGGCCTGCTGGGAATCCTCGGCTCCAAGGATTTGCCTTGAGTGACTATCCAAGTTATACTGAGTGCTCCTTTGTAAAGTCTGATTGTATAAAAGGTTCTTTACCTTTTGGGGTAAAGCTGATGAGGGCTGTGAACTCACCCCCAAAATGTATGTTTGCATATGTGAAATTATGTAAGCAATTTGGGGGTGTTCATGGGAGCCTCTAAAGTCCACCTTCGGGTCCGATGTTAAATGGATCATTCCCAGGATGTTACTCCCATGCTGCCTTATATCATTCTCATGACCTGCTCTCCAACCTAGTTTAGAAGCTTCCTGAGCGCTGGATACCCCATAATCTATAAGTCTGTAATAAGCACAGGACTTTGTACACAGTGCTTGCTCAAAACATGTTTGTTTATTGGCTGATTATGAGCATCTGAGATGTTTGACAGTCACTTTAGAGTCAAATCCCATTGGGTGTGCTTCCAGAGCCAAAACATCTCGTGCCAAGATCGGCAGGAATGAGATGCAGATAGGCAGAAGAGGGAGCTAAAATTAAATAAGGAAAGAGATTATACGTGAGCAGAGAACAATGCCACAGCACCGTTCTACTGCCTTCTCTGCACTCACTTTAGATTGGCGATTCTGAGAGTTGGCAGAACCTAAGTAATCCGCCTTGAACAGCATAGGCAGCCAGCCTCATATAGGTGAGCTTCCTGCATCCCGCTTCCCAGCTTGGCATCCTGCATTACACTCTCTCCCCAGAGGAGAAATGGGTCAGGTTATTGGGTTTCAGAAACCTATTGAAGGCACGCTGTGACAGCTGCTCAGCTGGCAGCTCCCAGGGCTGCCGGTGGAACACGTGCTCTGCCTTTTGTATACCGTTGTCCAGGGGCGAGGATGCCCAGAGGGTGGCGGCGGCGTGGGGGAGACGGGATGTTCCTCTGCGCTGATAGTGTCTAATCACTCCCATGCTATTTAGGAGACTGTGGCATAGCCTCCGTTTTGCATCAATTAGGTTCAGCCCAGAGTTTGGACTTGGTGAGAGCCTGTTGATCAAATTTCCAGCCACAGGGGAGGCCAGGGAGCAAGAGCCAAACTTGTAGTTGAACACTGTTCTCCAAGACATAAACCCGTCTAGGGGAGAGCTCATGAGTATAACGGTGCCCGTGGTAACTAAGACACGATCCCGGGCATGATGAAAGCTTCCAGTGGAGCGCCTCCCTGCCTGCTCTCCAAACTAGCCTGAGACTGGGGCTGGGGGTGGGGAGAGCTCCTTCCTCTGCACCACAGCTCGGTTCATATGAGCACAGACTGAGGACTTCAGGTTCACTTGGTCACTGGATGCGGACACAGGCATATTTCGCAGTGTCAATATGCACTGTGCGGTGAGTAACAGAAAGTGGTTCACATGGGAGGGTGAGAAAATATGAGGACCCCTGTATCCTTCTCAGTTCTTTAGGGTGATTCTCAAGAGAACCACAATCCCACATGTGCAGACAGGGTGCACAGCACAGGGGCCTAGACCCCGGCCATCTTTAATGGCTCAGATTACCTAGTGCTCACCTAACTTGTGCCGATGCACCATGTCTGTCCTCTATTCATCCATTTGGCCCTGGGGTTTGGATTTGGGGGTTAGGTCATTTTTAAAGGATCTACTATTCCAGTTCAGAAGCAAGAGAAAGAAGAGGTAGCAACAAAGAAGAAAATGCTAATGTTGGCCAGCCAGGAGATGCTGATATTCCAGATGTGGTGATGCCACGCACATCTGTTCTCACGGGCTGCCAGGGCCACCCGTGGAAAGGGACTGTTCACCGTCCCTCAGAGGTCCATGAGTGGGCAGCCACGTGTGGCCAGCATATGAAAGGGTCCTGAGCCATGGGAGGGGAGTTCAACAGTAACTGAGACACCAAGAATTTCTTTGCAATTTAACAAAGAGTACTCATTTTGACAATTTTCATAATTCATACTTTAAAGGTCAGGCTATAGATTACAAATTGAGATATCTAGGTTATAACTGGAATTCTCCCATTAACTTTTCTGGTTACTCTGGGTCTTAATTTCCCCCCTTATCATATGGAGAATAAATAAGTGACTCTCACTTAAGGGGTTCAATTACACTGGGGCTACTGGCTTCAATGCAATAAGCAATAATCCACTAACAGGCAATGGTGAAATCATGTTTGATGTATCCTAGGGAAAATGTACCAAATTTCATTTCCTATGAACCAGATAACACAGGCAGGCAGCCACACCATAAGATATATATATATATTTTTTTTCTTAATTAAAGGCATATATATATTCTTAATTAAAGGCATATATATTATTAATTAAAGGCATATATATATTCTTAATGAAAGGCATATGGTAAGCAGAAGACCTGGGTTCAAACGCCTTCTCCTGCTACTGTCTCACTGTACAGCCTTGGGAAGTTATTTAGCCTCTTTGGGTCTTGGTTTCCTGACCTACAGTAGTGGGTTTAATGAGGTCCCCCCAAAAGATATGTCCACCTCATAATGTGACCTTATTTGCAAATAGGGTCTTTGCAGATGTAATTAAGGATCTCAAGATGAGAGCATCCCAGATTTAGGGGGAGTCCTAAATCCAATGGCCGGTATCCTCATAAGAAATAGGAGGGAAGAGGCCCCATGGAGGCAGAGGCACAGACTGGGCTTATGATGAGACAAGCCGCGAAACACCAGGAGCCCAGGAGCTCCCAGGAGCGGGAAGAGGCAAGGAAGAACCTCCCCTAGAGCCTTTGGAGAGAGTGTGGCTCAATGTCATTTGTCGAGTGTCCAAATTTGCATTGATTTTGAAATTCTGACCTCCAGAAATTTGAGAGAATAAATTTCTGTTGTGTTAAGTCACCAAGTCCGTGGTAGTTTGTTACAGCAGCCACAGGAAAACACTACACCTGTAAATGGGGAGACAAATATTTGCCGTCTAGGGCTGTGTGAGCACCCATCAGGCAGCACATGAAAGGCTGCTTTGTGAAATGCACGGGGCCACTCCTACCCAGGGGCGCCCCATGGGCAGCTCTTCCTAGGGGCTGAGGGATTCTGGGAAAGGATTAGAAAGTGACGAAAGTGGGGACACCTCTAGGCCAGACGACGAGCAGCTAGAGGAGCAACACTGGGTGGGCAACAGCCCCATCGGCTCCATCACTAGGGCTGAGTGTTCTGTGCCATTAAACAGCAAGGGCCGTGGATGGGGAGTCACGGCATCTGAGTGGGCGTGTGTCCCCGCTCCTCTGCGGATGCCTGCAGGGGGCATAGCAGCATAGGGGAAGTGGCCCCTTAGCCCCTTGAGGTCCAGTCTTTATATCCCTGAGCTCCCTGCACAGGGTGGGCGTAGGACGTTTCAGCTCCCTCAATTCTTGAATGAATGAACAGAATCATACTCAACGCAGGAAAGGAAGACATGAGACAGGCTGCTGCTGAGGGGAATATACTGGCACGAACTATTGAAAGAGCGACTCGGCAACACGTAGTAAGAGCCTTTAAAAAGTATGCCCGCTACTGACCTGGGAACGCCAGCCACTTTCAGAAATCTGAAGTAAATAATAGAAGATGCTAACAAACCTTCATGCACAGAGACGCTCGCTGCCACGTTAACACAGCCTGATGATAGGGTAGGTGTTAAGTTAATCATACTTCAGTCTGGCAGTGGAATATTAGGTAGTCATGAAAAAGGAATGTTTATAGCAGAGGAAATTTATGCAGATAATATTAAATTAAAAAAGTGAAACAAAACGGTACAGTTAGTATCACCGAACAATGTGAAGGAAACACAAAAACATTTTAAATGACTCATGACAAAATGTTATTAACCACGGTTGCCTCTGGGTGGGTGGATTATACGGGACTCTTCTGTTTATTGCTTTCTCTCTGTTTGCCAAAACTTCTGTAATCAGTGTAAAACAAACAAACGTATGTTAAGAAATAGCTGAGAGAAAGAAGAAAATGCCCTGCGGCAAACACACTCTTGCTGGGACCAGGCCAGCAGGCCAGCAAGAAGCACCTGAAGGGGGCCCCCGACTGTGTGGAGCTGCCTCCCCTGCAGGGCCTTGAGCTTGGCCCAGCTGGGGCAGGGGAGCCCACAGCTCCGCAGCCCACATGTGACTCTTGTCCCAGTAGCCGTGGAGGGCTGCACGCGATGTTGACTCATCCCTGTGTACATCTGACATATTTCCTTTTAATCATGTCAGGAATGTGTACCAACTTGTGTGAAAAATGTCACAAACAATTCCATCTCTCTACAGATTTCATACATCAGATCAGAAAGGGCCAAAGTGCAGCTCCGGAAGGAGTCAATTTTTAAATCAATTCCCTTTGCCTGTCACCTTTGTCCTTGTCTTTCCCTGCCCTCCCCACTATCCTTTGGTTGAACAGGACCCAGTTTCCTAGGGGACACCCTCTCATGACAGTCAAGGAAGGTCTGAGCCTCTGACACATCATCAGGTCACTGAGCAGGGCCCCTGCCTTTTGCCTGGGAGCCCACGAGGTCCTTCGTCATTGTGAGTCCCAGTGGGAGAATTCCCACCAGCTCCACATTCAGGCCTGACCTGGACGTGCCTCAAATGGGACTGACAGTGGCCCTTCCCGGCAGGATCCCAGAGACTCTTTCTTCCTCTGCTCTAAACTTGGCACAATCAAGGCTTCTCCCTGTCCAAGTGGGAACGGAACAACACTTTTGCAGCTGGACTGCAATGAAAATGCCCCCTTCAGGGTGCCCTGCCTGCTGCTGAGGGAGGAGAGAGAACTCACGCAGAGTCGCTCCTGTGACGGCACAGGATTCCCACCCCGGGGCTCAGGATACACTGCAAGACAAGCTGTGTCCTTGGAAAAGGAGCGACGCCTTGAACGGAAAAACTCCACAGGACAGTATCTCTCAAGACAAGTAAGCACCCAGACTGGGTTTTCTAGGACAGTTCCGATTCCACTTACTTCTATGAGCAGAACAGCTATCAGGAAAGGCAAGAGAACTGCATTTGTTGAGTGTTGGTTTCACGCCAGGCATGGCCACCTTATACACACTACCTCACTGAGATCAGCCCAGCAAGTCTGTAAAGTCAGTGCTAGTATTCCCATTTTACAGATCAAGAAGCCGAGGCGGAGAGAAGTAAAACTTTTGCTCAAGGTGACAATACCAAGGCTGCAGGCAGGATTCTGACTCTAGGTTCATCTGGCTCCAAAGCCTATCTATACTTGCCCCATTAAGACCCACGCTGAATTTTGATTTTGAAAACACGGCTCGGGGGCCAGGGAGGGGGTTTTCAGCTCAGCCTTCCCATTCCACAGTTTTAAAGTGGTTCTGGCCGATGGGCTGCAAGGGGCCGGGGGAACAACCCAACGAAAATCCTGTGTTTGTCTTAAAAGCGATTTCGGCGATTCACAGGCCAGCCAGACCCGAGGCTCTGCGCAGAGGGGAACTCTGAACGTGGGGCTAAGAAATCCTGTTTTCATTAATTAGAGAAGATGATTCAAAACCATCGGATTTGTCATGACTGGATTTCAGATGTGAAATCCCATACGCACACAGACGTGCATGGCGTGTCCTTTCGGGATATTTTTGATCCTCCTTGAGGCTCCGCGTTTCCTCAGATGAGGCCCCTCTGCTTCCTGAGCGGGCTGAGATGTCTGGAGACCCAGCTTTGCAGGCCGGGCCCCTGTGAGCCGCAGGAGTTTCAAAGGCCAGGGTGCAATGGGTGGACAAAGTGACTCGTGCCGCTGTTTGCTCCCCTCAGCCCCCCGGGCAGTAGCTGTGGGGGACGGCAGGGGGGCACCCAGCATGTGCCTGCCGGTCCTGGGGTTGACTGTCTCGACACCATGACCACTTTGGGCTTGGTTATTTCGGGGGTCAGCTGTGTGGGCTTTAGCAGGGTGCTCCCAGCTCGGGCAGCAGGCATGTCCATGAGCAGTGTGTGGTCAGCCGTCCACGATCTCTGCCATCAAA
>PVJI01012229.1:0-52537 GCA_004026765.1 Micronycteris hirsuta | reverse complement strand
CCCTACTGCACTGTTGGTGGGAATGCAGACTGGTGCAGCCACTGTGGAAAACAGTATGGAACTTCCTCAGAAAAATGAAAATGGAACTGCCTTTCGACCCAGCAATTCCACTACTGGGATTATACCCTGAGAATCCTGAAAAACCAATTCAAAAGAACCTTTGCACTCCTATGTTCATAGCAGCACAATTCACAATAGCTAAGTGCTGGAAACAACCTAGGTGCCCATCTACAAATGAATGGATCAAGAAACTATGGTACATTTACACAATGGAATTCTACGCAGCAGAGAGGAAGAAGGCGCTTATACCCTTTGCAACAGCATGGATGGAACTGGAGAGCATTATGCTAAGTGAAGTAAGCCAGGCAGTGAGGGACAAATACCATATGATCTCACCTTTAACTGGATCATAATCAACAAAAGCAGAAAGCAAGCAAAACATAACCAGAGACACTGAAATTAAGAACAGTCTAACAATAGACAGGGGAGAGGGGGGAGGGGACAATGGGGAGAAGAGTTTTCAGGAATCACTGTAGAGGACACATGGACAGAACTAAGGGGGAGGAGGGAGGCTGGGGGGGAGGTAGGATGGGAGGGGAGAGGATGCAAATAACTGTAATTAAACAAAAAAATTAATAAAAAAATAAAAAAATATTAGAACTATAAAAAAAAAATGAAAAAAAAAAAACACCCCCAACTGCCTTGTAATGCTACGTGTCTCCCCTTCCCGGGAGCCTCTGCATCTTGGCTTGAGGAGGGGGATCTTCCTCTCTCCTTTCTATGTGGTGAAGAGGAGGAGTTGAAGTTCTCCTCTTTAGATGGTCTGCTCCCAATTCTTTGACTTTTTTAGAGCCCCACACAGTCATTTGCTAACCCGTGGAGGAAGTGATGGCAGCAGGTGGAGCATGAATGGGTCAGTGTGGCTGCCTCTTGCTGTGCCTGAGGATGTGCCCAGCTCAGTAGTTTCCCTTACCTATACGCATGGTGGGGTCCTTACCTTGTCCTTGCCCCCACTTAATTAAGCACTTGTCAGATTAGGAAATGACCACCATGATGTACAAATAGCCCAGACCAGCGTGGGCCACACATTGGAATCTGTGAAGAACTGGATGAAAAGATGAATGGAATCAAAGTTTTGCCACTTTGAAGCTTCTTTTTGGGATATTGCTTTTAAGCTAGTTATTAAGAACCCAGAGAAGGTAAAGTTAAAGGAATTCATTGTCACCAAGCCCTCATTATATGAAATATTAAAGGGACTTATGTAAGAAAAAGAGGATGATAAAAAATATGAACAGTAAAATGATAATAAACTCACAACTATCAACAACTGAACCTAAAAAACAAAGACAAAAACTAAGCAAACAACTAGAACAGGAATAGAATCACAGAAATGGAGATCACATGGAGGGTTGTCAGTGGGGAGGGAGAGAGGGAGAAAGGGGAAAAGGTACAGGGAGTAAGAAGCATAAATGGTGGGTACAAAATAGACAGGGGGAGGTTAAGAATAGTATAAGAAATGGAGAAGCAAATAATTTATATGTACAACCCACGGACATGAACTAAGGAGGGGGGATGCTGGTGGAGTGCAGGGCAGAGGGGAATAAAGGAGAGAAAAAAATGCGACAACTGTAATAGCATAATCAATAAATGATATTAAAAAAAAAAGAAATAAGACTCAGAAAGGACCTTTGACCCTCTTCTCTTTCCTGCCCAAGAGACGCAGACATAAAAAACTGCTTCAGGAAGGAGATCTTAGGATGCTGCCTAATTTGAGTCAAGTGTGGTCGATAAGAGGGCGTCAGGCAGGGCTTCGTTAGCCAGATACCACTTGTGTCCCACTGTGTCTGAGCCACCTCACAAGCTCACCAGCCACGTCCAGGGTGGGGCAAAGGGAGGTTTATAGTTTGTGTGGAAAATAATATGCTAATTAATAATAACACAAGATAAACTGTGTTTTGCGTACTCACAACTGTATACCTACTTTTGCCCACCTTGTACATTCCCCTTTTCCTCACCTACCTGTAAATGGCCCATTCTCACTTCCGAAACCTGGTACTCTGCCTCCCTTTCTCCTCATCCAAATGTCCTATCCGCTCACTGTTGCCTCACTGTCTTTGGAGTTTTCATGCTTGTGTGAATTCCCCATGGGCATGTATTAAATTTGATTTTCTCCTGTTAATCTGTGTCTATTAATTTATTAGCACAGCTTAGAAGCACTTAGAAGGTAGGAGGAAAAGTATTATTCTTATTTTTTTAGCTCCCACAAAGATGATGCCAGGAAAAGAGGGCTCGGGCGTGAGCCCTGCAGACACTCCGTGCTCTGCGGTCGGCAGCCTGTCTCCACCGAGGGACTGGCAGCAAACGCCGGAACCCACTTTAGCGACACCTCTGGGTGTTTGCTTCTAGTGGTCTACTACTTAGGTTTGGTAAAGTATAAATTGTTCTGTTGGCTCATGCCATATGAACTGCCACTGTTTCCCTAAATAAAAATGGCCAAATATTGGCAAGTGAATAGCATTAAACTTAGTTAAAGCATGGATTTAGTCATTCTCACTCAATCCTGTTGTTTTGTTTGAGTGCAGAGTTGAAACACCTCATCTAATAGTTTTGGAGAGGAGAAAAATTGTGGGTTTTCAGCTGAAGGCCCTGACTTCTGCTCTAGTTCATGATTAGGCAAAACCAATGAGCTTCCCCTGCTTACTGAAGGGAACCTAAAGGTGAGAAACCACACCTTAATGAGATGAATTTTTTCTTTAAATTTAGAATTTATCAACTTGAATAATGGTTTTGGTACATACTTAAAAATATTTCAAGTTCTTTTTTTTTTTTTTTAAGAATAAGGGAATGCCACCTGTTATCCAGAAAATAATAATGAATAAAAAGTCGGGGCAACCTGATGATAGCTCTTAAAATCTGTCAGTTGGAAAATACTCTCTCAAGTGAATTCAGATGGAATGTCTGCAAATGACATCGCCGGCTTCTGTCATTACTAAGTGTTACTAGGCAGCCGTGTCCACAGAAACTCTGGTTGTGGGACACGGGTATTCTCACACGAGGTTGTTAGGGAAATCGAACAGTCTCAGAAAGAAAGCACCATTTGTACCAATGTGGAAGAGAGAGAACAGAATTTCAACACTGGGTAATTATTAGACATGCATGCATGTAAGGTAGCACTACATGAAAAAAAAGTGCCAAAAAAGTTTGGACAGAATTTTACACAAATTTATACAAGAAACAGAACAACTAAAACTTCTCTTATTTCCTTGAGAGACCAGACACTTCACTTTTGATTGTCTCATCTGTACCTTGTGAAAGAGCTGGCGCTAATCCTGGTTTTGGGGTCAGATGGCCCACAGACATGCACTGGGAAAACAAAAGACTGAGCCTTTTAATTGGTCAACTCTCCTCTCAAGGAGACACCCTGATGAGGGGAGGGTGCGTTGGCAGTAAATGTCAAAGAAAATGTCATCCTTATATTCAGACAAGGTCCAGGCGAGAGTTCATTGACGGTCACATTTCTATTCTAGTGATCAGTTTGTTGTGCGTGTCACAGAACTTCAATGCATTTATATTCTCTGACCCAGCCATTCAAGTTCTAGGAGTCATTTTTGTAATAAATACTTAATATTTGTCCTACTTGTATACAGGGAAGTTCATCTCAGAATTATTTAGATATAAGAGCAAGATTAGAAACACTAATGTCTATCAATAAGTTTTGGTTAAATTAAACATGGTGCACTCATGTGATGGAATAGTTTGATGTCGTGAATATATTTAATGACATGGGAAAATGTGCATAATATAATATTAAGTTAAAAAAGACAAAGCCTTGTGTATATATGATTGCAATCCTTACATCTAGATGCGTAGAAGAAAAAATAAAAGGATTTAATAGGGCTGTATCTATAGAACATATGAGAAATAACTAATATTTTACTTCATGCTATTTTCTATAGTTAACATTTGTATTCAGAAAAAACAAATGTTATTAAAAACAAAATGAAGTAAATTGTAGTGAGCTAGCATTTATTTATTTATTTATTTATTTAATTTTTAAAAGATTTATTTATTTATTTACTTTTAGAGAGAGGAGAAGGGAGGGAGAAAGAGAGGGAGAAAGCAATGTATGGTTGCCTCTCACATGGCCCCCACTGGGGACCTGGCCTGCAACCCAGGCATGTGCCCCGACTGGGAATCGAACTAGGACCGCCTGGTTCCCAGCCCGCGCTCAATCCACTGAGCTACAACAGCTGGGCTTGAGCTAGCATTTAATAGTAGTTGCTGTTCAAAGATATCTAATCTTTCTAAATAAAAATTCCTTTTGAACTCTCCACTTGTGCTGTAAATGGGACATCCGTTTTCATATCTGTCTGGGTGTATTTCATTTGTACGTATTTTCTCTGAGTACTCGGGGTCTACTTTCATAAGTGCATTTCTACTACAATACCTTTTGATCTTGAAGAAGCATCAGAGAAGGAGCTGGAAATCTAAATCATGACTCCAACTGTGTTGCGATCTGGTGATAGGTCTGTAGACATATTTCTTAACTTCTGCCCTCCCTGTTTTGTGTGCCATTGCACAGAAAATGGACAGAGGAGTCCAAGTCCTATAGCAGTCAGCCCGATTCACCCACCTGTAGGAGTTGCGTCAGGAGAATCCAAACCTAGGAAGGAGCGGTAACTGAGGACTTCTGTGGGTGGAAGGAGAGAAGGGAGTTGCCACCTTTCCAGCCTCTCCCTTTTCCAAGGAAGAGGAAGCAAGGAAAAACTTTATCTCTTTGTAGATTAATATCCTGAGTTCTTGCTCTTCTCTGTAATGGAAAAAGTGGGTAGGATCGTCAAAGCCAATAGAAAACACTGATGAAAAGAATTCAGAAGGGCTAAGCTACTGTATGATTTAAAAAACTGTCTTTCAAATTCAAGATTTATGCAGAATGCTCAAACCTATATGAATATTATTTGAGAAAAGTATTTAAAAATTTTGAATATCGGCAATTCACATATGGCAGATTTGGTGATTCTTAGGTAAAGAGATTATCCCACCATCCTGGGACCCAATGCTGCGTGTTAATCTTCATTGCATTATTTTAACACTTGAAGATTGGCCACTAGATGGCACTTAAAATCCATGAGATTCGAAGGAGTGTTTCAACAGGGAGGCAAAAGACAGGACACAAATGAAACTTGAGTTCTCAGAATGGTATTATCTACTTTGCAGGAGAAGAAGAGAAGCAGACCCAAGATTATTTTGAGACAATTAGAGACTAGGATCCTTAAAGTGAACCTATAAATGATAGGACATTTCTCTTTAAATATAATTTCCCTTCACCTAAATTGCTATCGATCAGCAGGTTTTTAGTATTAAGACAACAGGCTGTTGGACTAATGAGAGTTTGGTATAAATAGTGAAGGGTTGTGTTCTCTCTGAAGAGGTTTGGGACACACACAGGGAATCTAAATGTGGGGTTTAATTCCATCTTGGTGCCTGCTCTGTTGTTTGGCACCAGGCTAACTGTTCTTTTCGCCTGCGGTTAATTTTGTTTGTGCTTCTCTCAGACATCAAGGGAATGAAACCCAGTATCAGGACATTTTGATGCACAAAATGGAGCAGCAGAAGGTAATGACTGATTTCAGAAACGTGCCCACAGCAAGCTAATCTCACTGACTGTGGCAGTTGGATATGGATGGAGTAACAGGTGAACTTGAAGGAGCATTTGGGGTTCATTTTTGGCCAAGGTATTATGCAAAACCATCAAGAGAAAAGCAGAGGTAACAAAACAACAGCCAGCACTAGGCACCAGGCAGCATGTGCAGCCAGCACACAGAGAGGGACCACTCGGCCTGGTCTGGAGTTGGGGGAGGATCTGGTTTAAACTCTAGTCAATCACCAGTGTAACCCTGGGCAAGCTAAGGCGTTTAGGCCTGTTTCTTCTCTTAAAAATCAGAGTTTAGTTTATATGATTTGTAATGTCCCTTGTGAAGTTTCTAGATCATGTTAGCACATAATTTTTTTATTTAGTCTTCTCAGCCATGGCTGTTGCCACCAAGTCAACACCAGCAGGAATCCCCAGCTTGGGGTGCAGCGGAGAAGGAAACTTAATTCAGCGTAAAACAGCTCAATTGTGATACAACACGGTTGTGAAAACAGAAGGCTATGAGGCGGCTGGGAAGGAGCCCTGGGTCCTGGTGGCCTAGGGGCCAGACCGTTCTCCAGCTAGACAGTTCTCCGTGCTGGTCTGCTCTGATGAGACAGCTTCAGTGTTTTAGCTCAGTCAGGGAGATGCAGTCTTCAGTCTTTGATGGAAAAACATAATGCCCTCTCCAAGCCAGAGGGAGCTGGCTTATATGGACAAGAGTTCCTGCCTCTGGTCCCTGATTGGTCCATCCTCATGCAAATGAGGGCTCCAAATCTTCGAAGTTTGATTGGTTCAAAGGGTGCTGTCCTGATTGGTCAGAATAGAGCAGCTCTGATTGGCCCGAGCTGCACAGCTGTGATCGGATGGGGGAAAACCTCAGTCTTAATGGTTGAAATAGGATTCCAAGAGCTCCTTTATAAGAGCTGGTGCAGCTGGCAGAAATGCAGTGCAGGTAGGCAGTACAGCATCGAGGTGGGCAGTGGAGTTTGTGCGAAAGCCATCTGCAGAAACGGCTCCTGGGTGCTATTTTTTAACATTTGAGACCAGTTAGCCCTTGGGAGCTCTTCTTAGTAGGTGTCTTTGTTTTTTTTTGGTCAGGGTTCACAGTCATCACAACAATTGGTGTGGGCGTAGCATAGATTTTACTTTCCCGTTTTCTGCAATAAAGACATGGAGGCTGAGAAAGCTGGTCAGTGTCCTGGCTCCAAGTTTAGGAATGGCTTACTTTTGCTACTCAGTGTGACTTAGACTGTGTCAGCTTCATCTAGAAGCCTGTGGGAAATGCAGCCTCTCAGGCCTCATCCTGAAGCTAGTGAATCAAAACCTCCATTTTTAACTATGCATTTTTAACAAGAGCCCCTGGTGATTTATATGCACATTAAAGTCTGGGAAGCACCATGCTGTACCACGGTGCCTGAAAAAGGCTGCTGACCACAGGAAAGCTAATTTTATAGCTTTTCTATGAGGACATCCTTGAACTGAGGGGTGGGATTGATTTCTTTCTTCCACAACTATTTATTAAGTGCCTACTATGTCTCAGTCACTGCTGCCCTTTGAGTAATAGGGAGGAACAAGAATGAGATCTCTGCCCTCGGGGAGAAGGAAAGGAATCAGTTGTATGAGTTCCTCTTCTTTCTTGTTCTCTTTTTATTTCTTCTCTCTCCGAGCAGAATTTTAGATGGTAAGAGGAGGCCTGCAGTTTCTAGCAGCCTTTAGAACTCCTAAATATTGAAGACAGGGTTTTTCAACAACCCTGACTTTCAACAACCCAGCACAGCTGACACTTTGGGTCAGGTAGTTCTTTGTTGTGGGGGATTGTCATGCATGTTACAGGGCCTCTCGCAGCATCGCTGGCCCCTATCTGTGACATGCCAGTAGCAATCCCCGAGTTGTGACAACCAATCACGTCTGCAGGCATTGCAAAATGTCCCTGGAGGCTGATCTGAAAGGAGCTAGGATATATATGCAAAAGTAGGTTTACAATGGTAATGCCAACACATAATACGATAATTAAAAATACAGGAATAAACACCGTGTTTTGCATACTCACAACTGTAAACCCACTTTTGCCCCTGTAGAGTCAAGAGGAAAGGGAACTGGGAGCCAGTTCCTGAGTCTGATAGGGTAGATGGCTCCCAGAGAAAGAGAGGTAAGTGAAAACTTGAACTTTGTTCTCACCGTCAATCCCCTTCTCCATGAAAGGAAGTAGATATGGGTTTCAGATCACATCTATTCAGAATTAAGTAGTGTCCACATACTTAAATTTGTTCAGAATTGTCACTAAGGGACATGAAGGAAAGTAGATGATGAGAAATCTTTAGTTTCTATAGTCAAAGAACTCTCTAAAATGAATTAGAATTGTTCCTTTGGACAGTCAATAGTCAAGATTATACGCCTCCACTCATTTTTCTTTTTTAGGTGCCAAGTACAGTGGTATTGCAGATCTCACATTGAGCCAACCAGAGGATGCACAGATAGGCTTGTATTTCACTGTAGATCCCCAAACAGTGAAACGCCTTTTTCCTCTTTGGAGCCAGTACAATTTAAATAATATGCCCAGAAGCCTCCTTAACCGCTAGCATTGTCATGTTCCTGGAGAAATTTATAGGTGAGAGAGGAATTACTTCTGAAGTGATTTTAGTGCAAATAAATACCACCAAAATGAAATGAGAACATTCCTCTTGGATAAAAGCCAAAGTAAAACAGAGTTGTTCAAACCCTCTGCATTCCTGTATCCTGAATGTAGGAAGGGTAACCTTTCCACAGTTTTGTGTAAATTCCAGAAGGCGAGTCTGTCTTGACTCGATTGCAGATTGACCTCTGTCCTGCAGGGACTAGAATTGACTTCCTGAAATCCCTCTTCAAACTAAAAATCTGCTCTCTTGACTCATTTGTTTAACCCCTGTGACATATGTTAAAGCTGTGGACTTTTGAATACGGAAGGGACACTGAAGGTGGGCTCGAGCCGCAGAGGGGAGTCTTGGTCCCCCACACGCAGACTTTCTGCCGACTGGCAATGTGAAGCGCATTATTGAAAAAGGCTGGCAGCTCAAGGCATTGTTTGGCTTTCTTCCTTGGCAACTGCAAGCAGCAAACTGTAGGGAAGTTTTCTCCTAATCTGCTGGCACTTTCTACCCTGGTGAAATGCAATATGTAGTTTGTGGTACACTGTTCCCTCAGAAGTGAATAATTAACTCAGAGTAATTTCTCTGCTACCATGTTTTCAGGCATTTTTGCCTACTGTGGAGAATACTGGTAACCTGTTTTGACAATCACCAATAACCATTTTTCTCTGAAGGCAATTGGGGTAAGGTACGTGGGATTACTCAGGTGAAAGTACTAAGTGTTAAGTACAGCTCTTAGGCAAATTGCAAAGCCTAATTCCTTGCTATATGTGTGGATTAAGAACCACACTGGCATCACCTAAAAGCAGGTTAGAAAAGCAGGATCTTGGGCCCAATCAGAGTCTGCATTTTACCAGGTTCCCAGGTGATTCGTTTACATATTTCAAAGGAAAAAGCAGCACTCTCTAGGTCAGCAGTGCTCAACCTTGACTATAGGTTAGAGTCTCCCCAGGAGTTTGGAAATATCTTGATGCCCAAGCTAATTCCTAGACCAGCAGTTCTCAACTGGGGGTGACTTCGCTCCCAATTGGACATTTGGCAACATCTGAAGACATTTTTGGTTGTCAAAACCGGAAGGGTGCTCCTGAGGTTTGGTGGGTAGAGGCCAGGATACTGCTAAGCATCCTACAATACAGCAGACGGCCCCTCCCTCAAGACAGAATTTTCTGGACCAAAAGGTCTGTAGTGACGGTATAGAGAAACCATGTTCTAGACAAATGAGATGAGAATCTCTGAGGGTGATATTTTTAATACTTCTCAAGTGATTCCAATATGCAGTTAAGGTTGAGAACCCTTGGTAGACTTATTGATCAAGACAAGGAGTTGAGATTTAAAAGATCCAGAAAGATGATTTGGCTTTAGAATACTTGTAGGCTGAACAGAGGTGTGTGTCTGGTGATTTCAGCTATGAGGAAAGGATGACTGTGGGACAGGGAAATAGATGGGGCTAGTTAGAAACAGAAAATTGTCTGGATATTAAATAAGCAGATCCAGAGACTTACTTAAGATCCAGCAGCATGAAACTAAGGGAAAATAAATAAGGACCCAAAAGTCTAGCTATAAGGACTTTTCCAGTGATTTGTTTCTGCACAATGAACTACTCCAAAACGTAGTGGCTTAAGAAAACAGTCTTATCATCTTGTCATCAGTTCTATGAATCGACTAGGCTCAACTGGAGTGTTCTTGCTCAGGGTCTCTTTTGAAGGTGTTGGAAACCACAGTCTTCTGAAGGCTTGTCTGCACTGCACGTCTGAGGTGGCTCCTTTGCATGGCTGGTAGTTGATGCTGGCTGTTGCTGAGGGCTCGGCTGGAAGCTCATGTGGGGTTATAGACTGGAGCACCTCCCTATTCCTTCCCCATGTGCTTTGGGCTTCCTTCAGTGTAGCAGCTAGGTTCTCAGAGGGAGTGTCCCAAGAGCATGTGTCCCAAGAAGCTAGGGCAGGTTGGACCCTTGAGAATGAGTCATAGATATGTACTGTAAGTCTTCCATTGCTAAAGACTATTGGTGAGTTCCTCAGAATTTACTTGCTGAGAACTGAAACTTTTATCTAATTAAATTCATATTCTGTTCAATCTTGTTGACTTAAGCTCTAGCAATAAGATTCAGAGATAATTCTATAGGTGTTAGAAATAAAGGAATGCTGAGGAAATATCAAGTGTCAACATGTTTTCTCTTTTTATGGTGGTAATAGGGATAATGGTGAGGGGATCTTTTTACTAAGAAAATGAACTTTAAAAAATGTAAACAAGATTGTTTTGAACACCCATTATGAATGACTCATTCATTAATTAAACCAGCCATGTAGAAAGATATGGTTGTTCATTCCAAGTTGTCTGTAATATATTGGAAATAAAATAATAGTTAAAACTATTTTGTTTTTAGATTAGTTGGTAATTCGGACCTGCTTTCCCTTAATGAAAAGTGGTTTTGGAATTGTAAATCACAGTCATCTCTCTGAGATAGTTCCCATTGCTTTCAGACAGTAAAACCTGCTATAAGTTTGATGCGAATGCACGTGTGTTGTTTACATTTTCTGAAAAGGGCAAAAGATAAGCTCATTCAATAAAGTGAACGTCCACTAGAAATCTTCAGGTATTCTTTTTTCATTTTCCCCCCTTCTGTTGCTTTTTGTAAGATTTTATGAAAAACCGAGCATTTATTTCCATCAAAGCAACTGACTCCCTGGTTCTTGCTCTCTTCTGTTAACAATATGAATTCCAAAATTTTAATTAAATAAATAAGTTTATAACCAAGAAGCATTATTGCTTTTTTGGCTAGAACTAGCAGATTGCTTTTTTACATAATTGTTTGATTCCGCACTTAGTTTATGAAAAACATTTCACCAGTTCCTTATTACAGTGGTTCACTTCTCCCATCATACAAGTAGAAACAATAATAGTTATGAGAATAAATAATTCCTACCTACTTCAGGGCTTTCCTTGGAAACAATTTTGCTCTGTGTGCTTCACAATTATGTCACCTCAAAGAGGTGTCACTCAAGGAAACCTGGCCTATACAATTATGGACTACCTTTGACAGAGAGAAATCACAAAAGCTCAACATGTGGACCAAAGAGTGTGGATGAAAGAGGCGAGGATCTTGCAAAAAGAGCAATTTGACAAGGGTTTAAGAGGTTGAAATCTAGTTTCAACTCTGCCACCACTTAGTTATAAGTCTGGGGACAAGGATTTGACTTCATAGATCATTTTTAATACCTCCCAAACTTAGCATTGGCCAGGAGAGGCCAGACGCAGCCCTGACTTGCCTACCATCCGTGAGACTCTATCTACAGTGCTCAGAAGGTGAAAACATGCTGTGTAATGCAAGTGTCAGGTCCCCTGTTACTCTGCTGTGATTTTCGGTGATTTTTTCCTGGAGTTGGTAGGAGCAGCTCTCCCCTTGAAATACATGGGAGTCCTTTTTCATGCAGTTCTGCCAATTTAACAGCTCTGAGACAGTCTGTTTCCCAACAGAAACAGAAATACATGGAGCATCCCCTGAGCCTGGAGAGAGCTAATTAATAATGAAATAAGACTTTATTACATGCAACGTTTCTTCTTAGACTTGAGGCCATGCATGTGGAAGTTAATGGTTCTGTGAGAGAAGTAGACAGTGATTAGACATAAACTAAAAGAACAAATTACTCTGGGCTCCAACTAATCATTTCATTCCTACTCTATGCTGCAGTTGCATTATCCACCCTTTGCTATTGATAGATTTCTTCTAATACCGAAAAAGACAAAGGATTTCTAAAGGTATTTTTAGTTGGTTGTTTCACTATACAGTATCCCTGTTCCTTTTATCCAACTCAGAACGTCTTAAGAACTGACAGTGTTTTCTCATTCTGCACCTGCTTCTGGAAGAGGGAACAACAGTAAAGGTATCTTTAACCAGCGGAGTGTTAATCATAACAGAAAGCTAATAGGACACTTACTAAGTGGTGATACCTGGCATTTAGTGAGAGCTCAGTAAATAGATTAATTTTGTTAATGATTTGTTAAGTAAGTTAATGGAGTAAAACTATGGGAGTTGTTAGAAACGAAGAAGAGGATCAGTTATACTTGGTTAGAGATCTTGTGAATTTTATGCTTTCATTTTTCCTTTTTAAATAAAGAGTCTTGTTGATAGTTTTATGCTTCCAACCTTGCACTAAATCATGACACCTTTATTTAAGACTCAGGGAAAAAATAGGAAACCGATTATGTGCTTGCACCTATATTGTCTCACTTGATCTTCCCAGTTGTTCTGCAAGGTCATTGTTGCCGTGTTGCTACCCATTCCCATTTTATAGATGAGAAACATGAAGCCCGGTGAGGTTAATGAATTTGCCAAAGGCCATATAAAACTGAGCTGCAGTCCTAGACTTGAACCCATATCTAACCGTAAGACTTTGGTCATTTTTGCAGCCCCAATCTATTTTTTTCTTCCATTCTCCATAGATTGCACGCCTAGGGTTTTCAAGCTCTGCACTAGAAAAAACGCAGCAGCATTTCTCCCAAAAAACCATGTACTTGTGCAGTAATCGTATTTATATTGTTTCCACCTAAAAATGTATCTGGCCTAAACTTATCACTGCTAAGAAGATTAGTGATTTGTCAATGAGACTTGTTAACTGATAGCCCTAGGCACAGATGACCAAATATAACAAGGCAGACCTATCGCGTATCTCAAGTTTTATCTTTCAGTTGGAGGTTGTCTTTGGAAGAATTGTAGAGTCACTCACCCATTTATTTAGCAAATGTGTAGTGATCTTCTAATATGGAAGGCACAGTTGTAGGTGCTGGGAATACATCAGCGAACCAAGTACACCAAAAGTTCTTTTTCTCACAGAGCTCACATTGCAGTGGCGCGTGGTAGGAGGCAGGTCTTATGCAAAGAAGAAAATGTGTATGTCGGATGGTGATAAACACTGTGAAGAAAAACGCAGCCGGGAAAGAGGACAGAGGATGATAAATTAGAGAGATAGATGGTCTGACACTATTTTATACTGGGTGGTTAGACAAGACTTCTCTGATGAGTGATAATTGAGAGAGATAAAGGAGGGATCATCGTCGATCTCTGAGCATTCCAAGAAGAGAGAACAGGGACATGAAGGCTTTGAAGTGAGAATATTCGTGGGGCACCACGTTCCTCCAGGGAGGCCAGAGTGGGGAGAATAGAAGTGAAGGGGGCATATAATTTTGTTATATAATTCTGTATAATTTTGTTAACCAGTGGTACTCCAATAAATTTAGTGAAAAGGAAAACAAAAAGAAGTTGAGGGGTGATAGGTAGGAGATGAGGACAAAGGTAATAGGGTTGGAGGGCAGATCCTATGCTCCCGTAAACCTAGTGCTCTGTCCACCGACCCACCCAGCGTGCTTTTACATTTATTGTTTTCAGAATACTTTTCATTGTCTTTGTTACCTCCATATATCCAGGAAGAGGCCCATACAGTGCCATGCCTACGTTCAGATTCCGTAATCAGGCTATGTGGACTCAAATATTGGCTCTTGCATATGTGGGCTCTATGTTTTACTTTTTTCATCTGAAAGTGGAGATGTGGTGGGGATGATGATGATTATATTATCTGCATCCTAGGACTATTTAAGGATCACATGACTTGCATGTGGAAGGCACTTAGAACAGTGCCTGGCACATAGAAAGTGCCACATAAGAGTGGACTGGTCTTATTAGCAGAGAGGAATGTGATCTGCTACAGTAAATCACAGTGTTCAGGATGTCATTCTTCTCAAGGTCCTTTTCCTTCTAAGTGACAACATTTCCTGACAGTTTTTAATAGCGAAGTCCCAGACATGAAAAGCACTATTTAGGGGAGAGGTTTTTTGATTAGGAAAGGCTTCCCAGCATGCCACCTAAATTATACCATCATAGTTTAATTCTATTTATGAGCAGGCCCACCCTTTCCTCCACCATAATTCTAAAGGGAGTCCCTGCTCTTTAGTATTTTTGTTGTTGCTGTTGACCCAATATGCTTACGACTTTTAGTATCAAAACCTTCAGTTTTATTTTATGTTAGGTTGTAAATGTTATGCATCTAAGGATCCACACTTGCATAAAAAACAGGGCCATCATTCCTTTGTGCACTTGGAAAGGAAAAATTGCTTCAAGCTGCAGGAGCGGTGGTTCATCTTCCACATCTGGGAATCAGAGGCAGTGGAGGATGGAGCTATAAGGGGAGGGCCATTGTAGCATATGCTCATGAATAATGAATCTGACATTATAGCTATGCAAATGGAACACAGCAAGCTCTAAGCTAAAACTTGGTTTCATCATTTATTCACGGCCTCTTGTGTTCTGCACCTGGATAGTGCTGAGGATGTCAAGGGAACAAAGCAATCTGCTTGTTGTACTTGGGGAAGAGAAGGTCTGCACTAGGAAGCCAGACATCTGAGATGGTGAGATTTCCATTCCAAGCTCTGAAGGTAAATGAAGATGAACAAAATCCTTGAGGAAATGCATGCTCGGTTGCCTAAAGAGTGGACAAATATGAAAGCTTATTAAGGCACAAAGTGACAATAATTGCTGATGCTCAGGGTAATGGACAGAGACAAGTTAGAGGCTGAATGTAATACAATACATTTTGTGATTGTTGCATTTTAATATTTAAATTTGCGTGGAATAGACATCAAGATCAATTTTATTTCTCTGGGGAAGTTCTACATTTTGTTGCAATAAACAATGTGTTTTTCAAATTCAAACATCCATAAAATATTGCAATTATGGAGAGGTGAGGAATTTGGATCACAGAAGTGTCTGGATATGTTTAGTTATTGTACACAGGGACCATCCTTCATTTCTGACCCTTCACTAGGAAAGGATCGCCCATGGAGAATTTCTAATGATGGAGAGACTCTTACTTCTATGATTGATTAGGATTCCGGTGTAAATCCACAGCATGAGAAAGGACCTGCGCCCAGTAACTGTCCACCTAAACAGCTGCAGAAAAATGAGGTGACTCTGGCTTGTTTTTACAAGCTCTGTGGAGGGAGATTTCATATTTTCCTTAGGTTACACAGACACTTCCTAACACTGACAGTTAGGAGAGTCTTCTTTGTATGGCAGACAAATCTGAATTGATATCAATATAATAATATGAAAAAACCCATGTCAGCACTGAAGAATAGGAAACATTGTCACCTGCATGCCAAAGGCTATGCGAAATTTCTGCAAGATGAGTCTGAATTGAGCAAAAAACCGAAATAGCCTGTGAGTTTCCCTGCACATTAGAATTGCCTGGAGAGTAATAAAAAGCCCAGATGTCTGTGCCTTGCTCCCTAGCTGTTTGGTTGCAGTTCCTCTGGGGTGAAAACCAGGCACTGGTGTTTGAAATGCTCTTTAGGTGATTCTGTGATACAGCCAGGATGAGGATCCAGTGTCCTCATTGAAGCTTGCGGGTGAGCTGTAGCTCAGAGCAGAATGAGCTGGGGTCAGAGGGAGCGACAGGCTGAGGGGCAGAGAGTGGTAGAGACTTGTGGATGCACAAAAGGCTCAAGTCAACCTGAGTGGGGATTCCCCTGTGGTACCCAGTCTCTGTAGCTTCACTTGGTATGGACAGAAGCACCTTCCCCTCCAACCTTCGGGAACAGAATTTGAGGAAGCTGTTCCTGAAGTGGAAGGCCTGCAGACATAACTTCTCAAATCAGCATATTCTTTGGTTCAGGGTGATGGGAAATTGGACCTGGTAGGCACGAAGGTATGTCAGCCGTGCTAAGGCAGTGGTAGGGACCTGGCAGGGTGTTCTGAGGCAGCATCTATATCTCCCCAGACCTAGTACCTGGAGCCAGAGCTGCACCAAACTGAGGGAAGTTGCCTAAGGCCCTGCCCCCTCCAGCTCCCTTGTGATGCTGGATCATGAAAAAGGCAACAGGTGCTTCATCTGAAGATCCAGTAAGAGGTCTCTCTTCAGCAAATAAGCAAAACTTAAAGAGATTTATGAAATATTCACAAACCCTGTGTATTTAAGCAGAATGTGATGTGGTCCAATTAGAAAGCAACTCTATGCAAGCCCACTATAGTGCTTCTTACCCCTTGGCCCCTGGCGAACTACCTGGCTGGTGAGAACAGCATAGTTCCTCAGATAACAGAAACCATTCTGATCACTTAGAGTCACAAAGCAGTTTCATTTCAGTTCTGAGTAATAGCTGAAAGCTCCATAGAAAGTTTTTCTTTTTCCTTTTCTGCTCCACTTGCTTCTTGGACCCACACCCAGACCGGGAGGCAGGGGCAGGATAGGCACTGTGGCTGGCATTCCCATTATCTGGTGCTCTCCTGGCTTGGCGGATATTCAAGGCTGAAACTCTCTCCCAGGGCACCTGTGTAGGCTCTCAGGAGCTTCTCCCTGGGAACACTACTGCATTTCTTTGATGAGGTGGCAGCTGTTCCCTCGCTGCCTGCTTACATCTCCTCTCATGTCCAACTCTTCAAGGGCACACATTGAGGAGGGGCTTGTCACCACACACTGACACCTTGCTCTAGAGAAATCTCCAAATTCCAACTCACTCTTTAGCCACTACCAGTCAATCTTCTTTAACCTTCTAGGTAGGTGAGGGGCTAAGGTTTGAAAATGTTTTACAGATACCAGTTTACAGACAGTTACATATAAGTCCTATTTGGTGGTCAGGTACGTTGCTTTGGGTGGTGGGAGTTGTGCCTTCAAAGGCTGGCCTCATGGGTGTATGGCCTTTGCAGTCACACAGGGTCCCTCACTCAAAAGGGCCCTTTGCTTGGGTTACTATGCTGTTCTCACCATCTTGGATTTAATACTGTTTGAACAAGGGGCCCTCCATTTCTATGTTGGACTAGGCCCAGAAAATTATGTAGTTAGCCCTGGTTGTCCCTATTAAAGTGGGACCTTTCTTTGAAACTGAGAAAGTATCTGGTTTGTAGATCTTAATTACACCCATTTCTGCAGATTTCAGGCCTGTGTAGAATTCTTGTTTTTGAGTATGAATAAACTGGAAGAAAAAATCCACACATAACAATTTAGGGCCTATGAAAAGACTTTGAAGCATAAAAGAAAAACAGAGCCCACAGGAGGCAAAGAAAGGACATACTTGAAAAGAGATTTACTGTAGGAAACAAAAGTAATTTAAAGGAGCATCTGCTTGTACTTTCAATAAAATTCAATTAAGCCTGGATTCTATGAAACAAGAGATTAAAGATGAGATAAGACAATAAATATCAAAAGTAAGCTTGCTTACAGGAAGGCAAAAATCAAAAACGAAGCCAGACAGAGACAAGAATAATGGCTTTGATATAAAAAATGAGTTGGCAGAATCTTGTAATGGATTAGGAGTAGTACAGTAGACCCTGTGGATAGCTGCATCCGTAATACGGAGAACTCGCTTGAGAGAGTCTCCAAATGTTGAAAAGAGCAATGAGATGTAAATGACCAGAGAGAAGAAGGGTACCAAAGAGAGGCAATGGAGGAGAAGCACACAGGTCAGCGGAGTTCGTCCAAGATTGAAAGAAACAAATGGGTAGGAAGTGATGTTCATAGACAGCCAGAGATTGCCTGCTTACCTCCTGAGGGGACAGGCACATGGCAGAAGGAGTCAGGGACCCCCTAGTTTTGTGTGAAATGAGCTTTTCTTACAAATAAAAATAGATATTTATAAATATAAGTATTTATAAAATATGTCTTATAAATATTTATAAAAATAAGGAGGGACATTAACAGCAAAGTTCACTGGTCTTGTGGACTAATATCTTTTGAGAATGAAGGTGTTGTGTGGAAAGCCCGTTGAACTGCCTCTCTGGTTCTTGGACCACGGACCTGCCATACATGCAGTTAGAAAACGTCCTGTTTTTCCCTGTTTAGGGCCTTTTCCCCTGTTTTTCCTAGGGGAAGGAGTAGAGACAATAAAAATACTGTTTATGAATATAATGACCGGGACTTGACAAAATGCTTTCCTTTATATTTCATTTGAGCTTCTTACGGTGCTATAGGCAGTATTATCGGAAATTATAGGCCACCAGGTAGAAATGTCACATGTTAATGGCAGGGTCTGAGTCCACTTGAAGATGTCAGCAGAGCTATATTTATGGTTTCCAGTTAGGAAAGAAATATCCTTGAGAGTTTAGGAGTGGTTGAGAGTGGGAATCTTTCACTGTGCTTCAGAGAGTTAGTTGTCACACACTTCTGTGATGCACCTGTTCCACTGCAGGGCAATGGACCATGATATAAGGGACAGGGCACTGGGTCCCTCACTTGGGTATCAGAAATGCTGTGAATATGACATTTGAATAGAACAAAAATGAGTCAGTAGATCTGGCTTGAAAATAAGTTTTGTCACAGTAATTACAGTAAAGATATTCTAGACTCTATATGAGGTCTCCTCTTCAGTAATCATTGAATATTTGAATATCTGAAGGTGGGTTTTATAACCAACAGTTTATTTCCCTAAATTGTATTGCTGTTAAAGAAGCCTATTAGAAAGATAGATAGAAAAAAATAAGCCTGATTTCTGAATAGAATCACAGAAGTAGTGATCTCAGAACCATTTATTCCCTTAGTAAAAAAAAAAATAATGGGGTTTGAACTAAGTAAGGGGCAAAACCAACTATAGAGCATTTTACTAGGCCAAAGTTATAATGTATGATAGGATGATAATGCACTTAATGAATCATGGTATGTTGTAGTTGAGGAGTTGAGAAGTGATAAACACTTAGCACTACTATATTTTCCTGCCCATGGCAGACATTGCTAGTCTGCTATAATAATCTTGCTTGCTAAACTTAGTCATGGCCTCAGAAACCTTTCAACATAGCAAGCTGAGCAGCTTGTATCAACCCGTCAGAGCTGGTATTTGAGGTGACATTCCTAATCTAGCTCAGCTCTCTAGTTTTTCAGGTAAGTTTACTGAATATCAGAAGAACAAAATGAACCAAAAGGTCACATGACCATTTGGAAGAAGAGCCAGGGATGTAACAGTTTTCTAATTCAATAATCTAGTCTATCCTACTAAATTCAGACTTGGGGTAAATGCATGGACTTTATAGTGCAAAATTAATTTTGATATGTATGTCTGTGACATAACTTTGATATATTTGCCACTGGGATAACTTTAAGGGTGTGTGTGCATGTGTATGCATGTTATTACTATGTGATATGCTGGTATGTGCATATTTGTGTGTTATATCTATGGATCAAATGTTCTCTCCCAGATGCCAAACCCTAGACCCAGAAGACAAACTCACATTTCTTCCATTTAGAAGTAGGAAATGTGCTTTCATTCTAAAACAACCAAAAACAAGAAAAAAAAAGACTTCAAACCCTCTCACTAATCATGTTTTTCTCGATTCACTGTCTTGGTCCATCCTCCCCTCTCACCATGCTTCTTTGAACTGAATAAATTTACTTTCTCTACTTTATTTATTTTCATTGTTCTTTAATTTCCTATCATTTGACTTCTGAGCCTGATATTCTATTGATACAGTTATTGATCAGGTCACTGATGACCTAATAGGTTAATCTAATGGCTATTAGGTCATTCTGCTCTTCCTATTTGATGGGTCCCATGTTTGATGATATTAACAACTCCTGGGTATGGAATCCCTTCTCCTTTCCTTGTTGGTATTTTCCTTTGATTGTGCTTGTACCTTGCTTCATCCCTGGCCCCTTCCTTCTTCTCATCATTTGCTTTTGGCTCATAGCCTCCTGTTTCTGTGTACTATCCTTGGGTAGTATTATCTACTCCCATGAATATAATACCCATCTGTGTTGGGATGACTCTCAAATCTGTATCCAGCCATGACTTTTCAGTTGACTTATATCATGTATCCAAGAGTTTGCTGCATCAGTGAACTTGGTTATTCTCTAGGCACTTGAAAACCATCATGTCTCAAAGTAAACTACTCATCTTTCTCTCCAAGCTCAACACCAGGGGCACTAACTTTGGTGTGTGTGTGTGTGTGTGTGTGTGTGTGTGTGTGTTGTCTTTTAATAGCATCATCATCTATCCTTTTACCTGAGAAAAGAACAGAGAATTGGCCTGTATTCCTCTCTCTACCCCTTCCCCCACTCTCAATCTTCAAGTCCTATTGACTTAATTTCTTAAAGGTTTTTTGAAGTCCTTCAAGTTCAGGTCTATATCATCTGTTGCCAGAATTATGTGAGAAACTGCTAACTGGTCCTGGGTCCAGTACTGCTGATCCTAAATTCTCTCTTCACTCCACTTCTAGGGTGGTCCCTCTCAAATCAATTCTTGCCTTGTTACTTTATGACATCAGCTCCCTTTGCCCTCAGGATAAAGTCCATGCAACTCAGTGTGACTTCTATGCCTTGGCATTACCCTTTGTCACTGTTCCCTACATTATTCTCTGCTTTCACTTTATGTGCTTACTGTACCACCAGCATCTCACTTCCTGACACATATACCTCCATTTTCACATCAGTCTTCCTCCTATAGCACTTCTCTCAAATGTATTTCTTTGCCTTGTGATGCACCGAGTCCCAAATATGCTATATGTGATAATTTTAACATAGGTGCCTGCCTGAGACCCTGAACGTGGTTTGTGTTGACAAGCCTACAGTCCCCGAAGCTGCCTGGCGTTCCTTCACTGCAAGCCTCAGAATCTTCTTACTGATGGGAAAGTGGGTGAGTTACAAGATAACTACTTAGATCGAGCCATTGGCTGAATAGACCCTAAGTACCCCATTTTTACTCTCAGGGACCTCCAGAGTCAAGAGTATGGGTCTGGAGGAGAGGTGGCAGGATGTACTGAGTGGAGGTCCCTGACTTTGGGTGAAATTTTGTTAGTCCACATCTCAGGCTCAATGTAATGGATCCCTGGGTAGCTACTTGGCAGGGTCTTAGTAAATTATACTCATGTGAATCCCCAAACCACTTTCTCTGATTTGTTTCCTCCAGGCATCCATGGCAGGGCAGCAGCTTTGGGCAGTAGGGAATTTTGAGATGCAGTGTTAGGAACCACGAAATCAGATCCTGCCACAAGCAGCTGGGAGATGCTGGAAGAGCCTTGGATGAGGCTTCTAATGGTCCAAATTCCCTCCCATCCTTCTTCACCTGGCAGATTATAGACAGATCTTTGAAACTTCTCTATTCAAATTATAGTCCACAAAGCCTTGGGATCTTGTAAGAAACACAGAATCTCAGACCCCACCGAGACCCAAGTCAGAATCAGCACCTTAACAATATGCCTGGTGATTCGGTGCACACTCAATTGAGTAGCATTGCTTTATAAACACACTTAATACATCAGTTCCTCCATCAGGCTATGAACATCCAGGTTGTTGACACTGTCTCTCATTTAACTTCCCTGTATCATCTTGTTCATAATTAAAAAAAATTATTTTTCTTTCTTAACTCATACTATTTGGAAATAACTCATTCACAATCTTCAACTCCCCTCAAATAATCTCTGCTTAATAGAAATATAATGCATGTCCCAAATGCAAATTGAATATGTAATTTAAATTTTTTAGCAGCCACATTTAAAGAAGTGAAAAGAAACAGATGAAATTAATTTTAATCATATATTTCATTTAACCCAATATATCCAAAATATTATGTCAAAATATAGTCAATACAAAAAATTATTGAGGCAATTTACAATCTTTTCTCATACCAAGTCTTTGAAATTCAGTGTGTATTTTACATTTACTGCACATCTTAGTTTGGACGATCACCATGCCAGGTGCTTAATAGACACCTGTGAAGGTGTAGACAGTGTAGACCTAGATTCTAAGTTCCTTTGTCTGCAGAATTGTGTTGTTGAGCACAGTCCCTGGTATGCAACATGCACTGAATGACTTCATTCATTCAATCACATACTCATTAAATAAATACTGAGTGCCTAGTTCATGTCAGACTCAATTCTAGGCACTGGGGATAAAACAAACTCCTTGTCTTCAGTAACTTACTGTCCAGAGTAAGAAAGCATATAAACGCACACATGCAAACAAATACATCACATGTTGGGTAGCAGGCTACTTTGACGAGGTAATGCTGGAGCAGAGACTTGAATGCAATAAGAGGTAAGCCTCAGAAACACCTGGGGAGGGGGAAAGACAACATTCCTTGCAGAGGGCACAACCGAAGCAAAGGTCCTGGACAGGGGATGTGCTTGGCAAATCGGAGGAAGACAAAAGAGGATTGTGGGCTACAGTAAAGTCAAGAGAAGAGGAGGGACAGGAAATGAGATTAAACAAAGGACCCAGGGGCCAGATTATGTTGGAATTTTCTGGCCTTGGTAAGAATTTTGGATTTTATACATTGTACGATGGAAGCCACCAGAAGATTTTTGAGTAGGGGTGTGACATGAACTGGTATTGGTTGTAAAAGGATCACTCTGGCTCTTGGGGGAGAATACACCATGCAGGATTGAAGCAAGAACAGTCTTTTAACTGAAACCGAGTCACAATGTGTGAAGTCACTCTCTGTACACAGGAACATGAAGTTTGTCTCTGGTTGCCCAGGGGAGTTGCTTTGGGCGGGTGAGCTGTATACCACTTCCTGGGATGCCTTTCATATTACTCATCCCCACAGCATGCCCTTTCGGGGTGCTTGTCTGAGCTGCGTGTAGGCAGTCCTCGACAGGTGTTTACTTATTCCTCAAACTTCTCGTGCCTCATTGTTGTGCTTGCTTACTGACATGCCACACTGTATAATTTATGCCTGGCTGAATCCTACTGCCATGCATTTTTCATCCCCTTAAAATTAAAAACAAGTATATATACATACATCCTATGCTATTTTATGAGGCTTTCCTGCTCAGCAAAGTGTCAGCTTGACAGCTTCGGTGCCTCTCCCAGTACTGGAAGCCTGGTTGGTGCTAGGAAGACCTCATGGGGGCTGATTAAAATCCCTCTGCCTGGTGTCACCTGCCGGAAACAGAAGCCTTGTGCCTTCCACCACCAGGCAAAAACACTTCCAGCACTCACCATGAGGCACAGGGTTTCATTCTTTGCAATGAAATTTAAAACTGCATCTGCTATAAGATGTTTGGAATTTAACGCAGTTGTCAAATTGGATCTAACGTCAATTGTGGCAAAATTATGAAGTCAGTAAAGTTTGTTTTTGGTGACCCCAGATTATTTCTGCTACTACTGTTACGTACTCTACAGTAAAAATAACTACCATTGCTACCCCTGCCACGATAACAGTAGGTCAGGCATCTCATTTAATCCTCTCAATTTTATGAGATGGACTGATATAATTCCCACTTTACAGAGGGGAAAAGGATCTCTGAGACTCAGAGAAATAATGTGCTTAAAGAACTGGAATACTTGAGATTGAAACTTAGGGTGGCTTCCCTGAGTCCCTATTCTCAACCACTATGCTATGTTGCATCCAAGACTTTTCCTGCTTTACCCATTTATTTGTTCACTCATTCCACCATATCCTTAGTTTTTTCATAGTCTTTCTGTTCATGGTCTACAGGAAGTTATCCAAGGACAAAAATGTTCTGACTGGTGATGATGCTAGAAGTCAGAGAAGAATCTCTATTAATCAAGGGCCTTCCCTGTTGTTGTCATAGAATTTTTCTTGTGTTATCCTTATAATTGTCATTGTGTCGATAAGGCAACTGAGACTCCCTTAGAAGCAGACTCTGAGATGAAGATTCTGGTGGAAGGGATATTAGGAAATGTTCCTAGGTGGAGTGAGGAAATTGGGACGGAGAAGGGCAGGAGGTCGAACAAAGGTGCTCACCTTTGGCTAAAAAAAACCACAGGAAGCTCTTGAAGCTTGATTAAAATTCTCTGGGTCTTAAGACTTAATAAGGAACTCTGGGTCTGAACTCAGAGATGTCTTCATGGGGCAAGGTGGCTGTGGTATTTATACCGCCGTACCATGAGCCACTGGCCTGATGACTTGAGGTACATCCTCAGGTACTTTGAGCTTTCTGTCAGCCTGAGGACATCTTTGATAGGCTGTTGAGAAGGAAGAACATCAAGGCCATTCTGCGCAAAGATGGAAAGGATCAGATGGAGTCCTGACAGCTGGTTTCAGAGGACTAATGAAAGGATGTGGGTTTCTCCAAAGTGGCAGAACTACTGTTAAAAGCAGGGTCTAATTCACTTCCAAACCTGGGTTTTTGTCTTTCTCATTATACGTAATGCTCAATTATCCTGGGCAGTATTTGTGGGTGACTTAGAGACTTTTCCAGCTCCCCCAAGATCATAATCCCAGAAAGTTGCTTTTATCTACTTGGAAAATCAGTTATGTCAATGAGACTGGGCAAAAACTCTGCTTTGGGGTTCCAAGGGGAGTTTATTATTATTTTCTTTCCTTCTTCCTTTTTTTTTAGTTTGTACATTTTGTTTTTAATGGCTTTATTAAAGTATAATCCACATACCATGCAATTCAGCCACTTGAAGTGTACAATTCAATGACTTTTAATATATTCAGTTTAACCCACAAAAATATTAAATTTTACAATATTTTTATCACCCCAGAAGAATCTTCCTACTTATTAGCAGTCACTCCCTATTTCTCTTCTCTCATTCCCTGGCAAACAATAATTTACTTTCTGTCAGTATGCATGTGCCTATTCTCGACATTTCATATAAATGGAATATATAATATGTGGCTTTTTGTGTAAGGCTTGTTTTACTTAGCATACTATTTAAGGTTCATCCATATTCTAGCATGTATTAGTACTTCATATGGTTTTATGGCTGAATAATATTACATTGTAATGATATACCAAATTTTTTTTATCCACTCATCAGGCGATGGACATTTGGGTTGTTTACACTTTCTGCTATTATGCTATGAACATTTGTGTGGAAGATTTTGTGTAACATTGTTTTTATTTCTCTTGGACCTAGGGAGGAATTGCTGGGGCATATGCTAACCTTATATACAATTTTTGGAGAACTGCCAAGCAGTTCCCCAAAGCAACTGCGCCATTTTACGTTTCAACCAGAAACGTGTGAATGTTCTGATTTCTTTGCATCTTTGCCAACACTTGTTATTGTGTCTTTCTTATTACCGGCATCCTAGTGGGTGTGAAGTGGTATCTCATTGTGCTTTTTACATTTCCCATTAAGAAAGGGATGTTGAGCTTCTTGTCATGTGTTTATTGGACACTTTTTATCTTCGGATCCTTTGCCAATTTTTAATTCAATTATTTGTGTTTTATGTTGTTGAGTTGTAATAGTCATATATTCTGGATACTAGAACTTTATCAGATATACGGCTGGCAAATGTTTTCTCCCCATCTGAGCATTGTCTTTTCACTGTCTTGACTTTTTTCCTTTGAAGCACAAAGGTTTTCATTTTCATGAAGTCCAATTTACCTACTTTTTTTCGGTTTGCTTGTGCTTTAGGTGTCATATCTAATAAAAAGTGCCTAATCCAAGGTCAAAAAATTTATACTTAATGTTTTCTTCTAAGAGTTTTATAGTTCAGCCCTACACCTAGGTGTCTGATCCATTTTGAGTTAGTTTTTGAGTATGGTTACGGTAAGGGGCCAACTTCACATTTGCATGTGGCTATCCAGTTGACAGTTATTTTTGTTCCGTGCACCATTGCTCTCTTTTCTCCTTCTTCCTACCGGGGTTGCAGAGGTGATGATTGCTGATGCCGCAGCGGCTTCTGACTGTGAGGGAGAAACCTCCTGTGTAATGCTCACCCATGTTTTTGGCCCAAACTTTCAGGAAAAAAGATCTTTCCTTTCAATTTTTTAATTCAATTATTTATTTATTTATATTTAGAAACAAAACTGATTATCGCTTTCCATGGTATTATTTTGCATATGGATATTGTTATTGCTTTCTAGAGTCATATTTTTTAATGCATAAGCATAAATAAAAGAATTAAAAACATTTATGTAGATATGTAATTAGTACTACCCATGTATAACGTGCATCCTTATTTTTCCCTCAAAAATTTGGGCAAAAAGTGCACATTATACACGGCAAAATATGGTTTATAACTTTGGAAATTCTGGCCCTGTGTGATTGACTGGACTTATTATGCAAAAAATTCCCCAGAACAAAAACCAGAAAACTCACCCCCCGACTGAACCCCCAAACCATAATTATTTAAGGGTTTTCTGTTATTTTGTATCCTGAAGCATTGCTCCCTGACTCATCACTTCTCCCTTCTCTCCTGAAGTGGTTATTTCATGTACTGGTTGATGTTCCTCCTCATAGTGACTTCACACTGACTGAAAATTTTCCCCTAACAGAAGAGGGAACCATGCTTCTCATGGGTGGTTTGTAAGACATCCTGCTGCTGGATAAGTGTGAATGACACAGGGCTGGGCTCACCTAAACTCGGCCAATTGGGTCCTTTGTCTTAGAAATACAGAATTTTGAACTGAGACAACTTGTAAGAGGTTTGTTTTTTTTCTGTACCACAGGTCTTTGAAGCCATAGTAGCTAGCTTCTGTCTTTCGAAGTCTTTCTTTTTCTTTTCTTTTTCCTTTCTTTCTCCTCTCTTTTCTTCCTTTCTTCCTTCCTTCCTTCCTTCCTTCCTTCCTTTCCTTCCTTCCTCTCTCTCTTCTCTTCCGTCCTTCCCTCCCTCCCTTTCTTTCTCTTTCTCTTTCCCTCTATTCTTCCCTCCCTCCCTTCCTTTCTTCCTTCTTTCCATCCATCCTTCCTCTCCTCCCTCTCCCTTCCTTTCTTCTTTGGATTCTGTGTAACAATGCCTCTACCCTCCATCCCACTCCACCTCCACCCTTCAGAATTTTATTTTTGGCTAATTTGTTTTTTGTTAAGCTAGACGGAATTGTTTTCTGTTACATGGGACCAAAAGAATTGTAACAGACTTTTTTTTTTTACCTGTCATGTTCCGATTCTTTATCTAACCAGATGACCATTCAATAAAGTTACCTGGGTATTGTTTTTTCCACATAAAATTAGTATGTGAGGTGCTAAATCTAAACTGTCCTCAAGTAACATGGAAACTACAGTGTTTTTATCTTTTATAAATATAGAATGAACAGTTTTTCCAAAAAAGTTCTGATGATCTTCCTATTATGTCACAGACACTTTAAAAGCAGTAAAGATAAAATGCAGGGAAGATTAGACTAGCTATATATTTATATACTCTCAAATTTATAAAAGACTTTGTAGTACACAATATATTTCACTCTTATAGAGCAGTATCAGGCAGAATTGCAGAATGTCAGCCACTCCCTCATTTAGGAATAGACTAGTGGATCACTCAGGCATGAGGTTTATGGGTTTTGGGGACAGCAGGTTTACAAACACAAAGGCTTTTTTCCCTTTTTTCAAAGATCCATGGGATACTGGGAAGGGACCTTGAAAATCTCTGGTTCAAATGAAAGCAAAGCATCTTTAAATTCCAATCCAACCTAGGCTGTCTTATGTTCAATTGTGACTCAAGTTTGGCTTTGGTTGGGCTGAACCAAATTTTTTGAGGTCACGGTGGGGCCTTTGCTATCAGAAACCTTTGGCCTTATGCTGTCATTTTTCAAAAATACTTTATTTATTAAATCACTTATTTTCAGTGAGTATCAGCCATTTTGCTAAGTGCTAGAGATATAAATAGAAATAAGATAAGCACTCTGTCTGCAAAACTTTCACTACTTCTTCCTACTACATAGTAGAGGACATTCTGCTACACATTCTGAAGAAACTGTATTATCCTGTTATTCTTTTTAAAGATTTTATTTTATTTATTTTCAGAGAGAGGAGAAGGGAGGGAGAAAGAGCAATGTATGGTTGCCTCTCACATGGACCTCACTGGGGACCTGGCCCGCAATCCAGGCATGTGCCCCGACTGGGAATCGAACCGGGACCCTCTGGTTCCCAGCCCGCACTCAGTCCACTGAGCTACACCAGCCGGACAATCTTGTTATTCTTTTATTGGTCACTATTGCTTAGTCTATATATCTATGTATCTTTTTGTACATCGATGTAGTATGTATGTATTTGTCCATCTATCATTCCATACCCATCCATCCATCCATCTCTCCATCCACAACAGTAACGGCTAAGTTATACCATTGTAACCAATAACTTTACCATATCAATAAAAATGACCAATAAAATTATTTTTTTAATTAAAATAAACTGCTAAAGAGTCCCCCTTTCCCCACATTCTCCCCAGCACTTGTTGTTTGTTGATTTATTGATGATGGCCATTTTGACAGGTGCGAGGTGATATCTCATTGTAGTTTTAATTTGCATTTTGCTGATGATCAGTGACTTAGAACATCTTTTCATATTCTATTGGTCATTGGTATATCCTCTTTGAAGAAGTGTCTATTCAGGTCCTTTGCTCTTTTTTTAAATTGGGCTGTTTACATTTTTGGTGTTGAGTTTTATATGTTCTTTATAAATTTTGAATATTAACCCCTTATCAGATGTATTGGTGAATATGTTCTCCCATTCTGTGGGTTCCATTTTTATTTTGTTGATGTTTTCTTTTGCTGTGCAAAAGTTTTTAGTTTGATGAGTCCAATTTTTCATTTTTCTCTCGGTTCCCTTGCCTGGGGAGATATATAAGATAAAATATTCCCAACACTAATTTGAAAGAACATCAGCACCCCTATGTTCACTGCAGCGTTATTTACAATCACCAAGATGTGGAAGCAGCCCAAGCGTCCATAAGTAGATGAGTGGATAAAACAACTATGGGACATTTACACAGTGGAATACTACTCAGATGTAAAAAAGGATAAAATTTCACCCTTTGTGACAGCATGGATGGACCTGGAGAACATTATGCCGAGTGAAATAAGCCAGTCAGAGAAAGACAAATACCATATGATTTCAGTCATATGTGAATCTAATGAACAAACTGAACTACCAAGCAAAATAGAGACAGACTCTATTGGGACAGCAGAATGACAGCTAAGGCGGGGGAGGGAAGGGGTGGCAGGATTGAGGGAAAAGGAAAAAGGACTCATGGGCATGGACAACAGTGTGGTGATTGCAGGGGGGAGAGGGGTATAAGGGGACTAAATGGTGATGGAAAAAATACTCTATACACACACACACACATAATGACAGAAGGAGACTTTGGGCAGTGAACACACAATGCAAAATACAGATGATGTAGAATTGTAAAAAAATAAAATAAAATTTTATTTTTATCTAAAAAATAAACTGCAGATTTTTGATGGAAGAGGGATCTGTTTCATGTCGTTCTCAGTCAAAAATCTACCCTGGTTGTTGGAACCTCTGCCACCTGGTCACTGCAGAAGTTTGAAGGGAACAGTGAAGGGTATTGCACAGGAAATTAAAAGCTCTGATGTAGTAGTGATTCAAGTCTCTTTTGCTTCCAAACCATTGCTAGATTATTCAGGTCTAAATCTAAGGGGCAAGGAGGTGCTTTCCTGTGTCTTGAAGGGGATGAACTGGACATCCTAGCAAACAGCACAAGTGTCTGTCATTCCACTTCTCTCTCTCTCAATCCTCCTTTTCTTTTTTTCTTCTTCTTTCTCTTCCTTCTCCTTGTCTCTCCTTTTTTTCTTTTTCCTTATCTATCTTTATTTATCTTCTTAAATTCAATTTAGTTTTCCATTTAGTTTAATAAAGTTAAAAAATTCTTTTTGTAAACTATCTGATAAGTAGATTAGAGATTTCTCCTTACTATCATATAGCCAAATGTCCATGAAACCAAGTTCTTTTGTACTAACACCCTTTAAGGTAAAGATGCAAACAGACAAGTGAAACTATATATTCCACTAGCAGTAGAAAAACAGAAAATTTGAGAAGCTGTATTAATATCCTATGGCTGTTACAACAAATTACCTTAAATTTGGTGGATTGTAACAACTATTTATTCTCTTACAGTCCTGAAAGTCAGAGTGAAATTAGCATCCAAGATGTGGAGGGGACTGAGCTTCCTTGGAGGCTCAAGTGAAGAATCTATTTTTTGCCTATCTCAGTTTTTAAAGCCGAATTCTTTGTGTTCTTGACTGATGGACTTTTTCTCCATTTTTAAAGCCAGCAGTGTAGCATCTGCAGGTCTGCTTCTTTGTTACATCACTTTCTTCTCTTTTGTCTGTTGAATCAAATCTCCCTTTGCTTCTTTCTTCTAATACATTTAGAGCTCACCTGGATGATCCAGAATAATCTCACATCATGACCTTTAACTTAATTGCAAGTGCAACGTCACTTTTGAAATATAAGGTAACATTTACAAGCACCAGGAGTTGGACCTCATTTTATTAGGAGTTGTTACTCAGTTCATCATACTAGTTACATGAAAAATAGCGAAACTGCATCTTTAATGTTGGAGACAAAAATTAAGGATAATACTTATTGATTCATCTCTGTACCTAATATTCAGAATAGTTACCTGAGCAGAACTTACAAGAAAAAATACAAGGGACCCAAAATAGTATAATAATTAGTAATTGTAGGTCTTTTTCTAATGAGGCTCTTAGATATTTTTTTAATGCTTATTTGGAATTAGTTGCAACTGAGATTACATTTTATATTCAGAAATCTAAATGCATTTTGTTTTGTAAGTATAGTGACTGGATTTGCTTTATTTAGCAGAAAATTCATTGCTTATATCTCCAAAATGAAACCCATTGGAAACATTTGTACATATGAGACTATGAATTATGATTTTCCTCTTATATTTGCAAGTCAGAAAAACAAAGTCATCACTTTCTCCCTTCCCCCACTCTTTGGGAGGGAAGTAGTGAATCTCATTTTTTGGCAGGTCAGAAACCCTGTCTCATACTGAAGCAAGCTGGTGCAGACACTCAAAATTAAACTAAATGCTCACAAATGTCACACACATCTAAAGAAGATGGAACCTAAATAGAATATTAATGAGCAATGAAAGTTGAAAACAAAATTGCCTGTTGAAAATGTGCTCATGGGTTAAGAGAACAACATCCAAGTCTTCCCTCCCCACTTTGGTTTGAAAAGAGCTGTCCTTGAGCTGGTGGTTAAGTGAGCTATGGAATTCTGATATATATTTTCCCAAGATTACTGCAGACTCTTGAGCAAATAATTTGTTCCATATTGCTGAATTCTTAAGAAATAAAATTACTTACCCTAAAATAAGCCTTTTCAGGACTCCAGGGTAATTTCTGCCTGATGTGTTCAGTGCCTTTTACCCCCATCTTTTGGCTATTAGACTGTTACAGGGCTAATGCAATAATTCCTTGGCACTTTTCTCTTGCAGTTGCTGACAGGGTGAACGGTGAACTTTTCCTTGGGCCTGTGGTGCCTGGCTGTCAGGTGGACTGTAACTACTTTCACATTTTTATTCATTACGGGCACCAAAGTGGGAATACTTCAATGTCTCCTGTGGCTTCTGTTGAATCTTTGAGGTGATACAAACCTAATCTCATCAAAATTAATGGTCTATGGTAGTTCCATACTATATTACTGTTAATGGGGTTGAGCAAGTATTATCCCCTGTAGAAACGGTGGCTATTTGAGACTTATCATATAGCACTGTTTGGGAAGGTGGTTGACCAAAACTGTGCTCACCCTGTGTAGCAGGAACTTGGAGCACTTAGCAAAGATTTAGTTCGCAAAATGAATACTGTGAGCATCGGCTGCAAATTGCTGTTGCTTAACCATGTGGTGGTGAAAGAGAGCACTAATATTTAAGAACATGTTTGAAAAAAGTATTGTGTTAATGAAACAAAAGGTATACTTTAGATTCTGTAATATAACTATTTTCTTTTCAGTATAGGATATGGCAAGGCTGCCCATTTGGCTGTTTCAGCTTGTGACTCCCTCTCTGCCCCCTCTTCCAGAAGAACAGAAGAGTCTAATACACTAAACTTAACTTTGTTTGATTTCATTTAGTTCCATTTGTCCATTCTTCTCAGACAATCAGTGAGGTCACAAAGCTTGGTCAAGGCTGGTATGAGTCAACCTTGGACTGAAGCAGGATAAGGCTGATAAGGCTGGGGGCAAGGCTACCATTTAGTGTGGGGAACAAAAGTAGAACTGGATGCAAATTAAGGTCACATGTGATATTGATATTGCAGGAAATATCAAAGTGGTACACATATACTTATATATAAATATATATAATTAAATATTATCCAATGACCATAAAGAAGGAAATACTGCCATTTGTGACAACATGAGAACATTATCCTAAGTGAGATATGTTGGATAGAGAAGTCAGATACTATATTATATATGTATATATATATATATATATGCATAGCCCATGGGCATAGACAACAATGTGGTGAAGGCCGGGTGGGGGGGTAGGTGGAGGGAGGAAAAGGGAGAAATGAGGGACATCTGTAATAATGTCAACAATAAAAAATTTAAAAAAGACAAATACTGTATGATGCTATATATATGTGGAATCTAAAAAAATCAAACTCATAAAAACAGAGAGTAAAAAGTGGTTACCAGGGACTAGGGGGTGAGAAATAGGTAGATATTTTTTAAGGGTACAAACTTGCAAGTAGTTGATAAACAAGTTCTGAAAATCTAACGCGTGGTACAGTGATTATAGTCAGCAATATTGTATTATAGACTTCAAAGTTGCTAAGAAACTAGATCTTAATTGTTCTCACCACAGAAAAGAAATGATAATTGTATGAGATGATAAAGGTATTAGCTAACAGTATGGTGGTAATAATTAGCAATATATAAACATTTCAAACCAACATGTTGTACATCTTAAATGTACATAATGTTCATTATATGTCAATTATATTGCAATAAAAAGAAAGGTGTTACTCTTTTT
Source organism: Micronycteris hirsuta (assembly GCA_004026765.1). NCBI lineage: Eukaryota > Metazoa > Chordata > Mammalia > Chiroptera > Phyllostomidae > Micronycteris > Micronycteris hirsuta. The sequence goes on along the minus strand of PVJI01012229.1, from coordinate 19,645 downwards.
ATTGCACAGACATCTAAAGATTATTGCAATAGGTAATTACAAACTGAGGAATGCTGTGAAGACAATGTAGAGATTTTTTTCACATCACAACATTGTCTATTATGTGACTTTTTTACAATACAAATAAAAATACAGAAATACAACATATGAATACAGCTAAATGCAGAATGGTGGCTTCTGGTAACTTTTTCTCTTTTCAAGAGGTCATTTCCAGTAGAGAGACTGCATAGGTAGAAATAGGTTCGTCATTAGTTCCACAATTTTACCTAGAAATGATCTATCAATGCATTTCCCCTCTGCTACTTATTATAAAGTGTAAAAAAGGAATTAAAGGAAAGTTTCCTTGTTGGTTTCTACCATATGAAAGATGCTATAGCAGGGACAACATATGGAAAATACCTTAATTAAATGTTACTACCAAAATGAGCAGTAATGAGATTCTGGCTAAAGGGGGCAATAAATGAAAATAATATATTTTAAAGGACCCAAAACAAACAAGCAAAAAATAAAAAAAGCTGTTATAAAAAAGCTCTAGGTGCATTGTAAGCATGTAAGTTTTTTTCCATGTGTATTTTCAAACAATGGAAGTATAAAAAAAAAGGGTCAACTGTATTCAACTAAATCACATTGTTGTATATGCTGCATTGGATGGAACCTTCGTGTTATAATTGTCATAGAGAAGCATAGTTTGCATCATATTATGGTAATTTATCCTCGGTGAAAAGCTTTCAGAGTTCTTTTATTTTGGAATATCCTGTAAACAGTCACAGTCAAACCACCAGAACATGATTGTACAATAGCAAAATGTTTTCTTGCATTAAATTGAAGACATCTATTTAATAATAAAAAAATGTAGGAAAGGTAATCAACATATTTCTTAAAACTGTGAAATCACAATGTTCACTATTTTCAACTTCAGCAACACCCCAAGGACACTGCCTTCCTCTGATCCTTTTGCCATTAACTTCAATGATAGTATTACTACCTACCACAGCAAGAGGTAAACGGTCTCTTTTTAACAAGTTTATTTTCTTCTTCATTATCTGTCTCTGGAAATTCATATATTTTAATTTTATGTTGTTGGATTTCCTTAATTATCTGTGTTTTTTAAACTGTTGGCGCTCCTCCAGTGTGAGCGTGTCTGCTTTGGCAATAAATGGGATAATGTTCATTTTTTTCATGCAAGGGCTTCATAAACTCAGTATCCAATGGTTTAAATCCACGTCCTGAAGGAGCAATGAAGTGCAAACAACACTGCATCCTGTTATTGGGCATCTGACTTCTGTTGACTCGAGGGTCTGCATTTAGGTTGTCCTCAAATTTACCATCAATGCCGTCAATAGCAGGCGGCCAGCAATTACCGTTATCCGCTGCATCTCCAAATCCTGGGGTATCCATTATTGTGCGCAGCAACCGAAGCCCACCTTTTTTGGTTAAAACTTTGGATTGTTCCACGTGTACAGGTGTTTTTTTTTTTAATTTTTATTTATTTATTTTTTATTCTATGGGAAGGGCCTGGATACTCTGGAGAACCCAAATCCGTGAGGTGTAATGAGTTGATTAACGTTGATTTCCCAGTCCAGATTCGCCCACAACCCTAAGCGTGAATTCAAACCTCTCTTCACTGATTTTCTGTCCGCTGGATTTGCGACATTCGCAAACCCCACAGGGGTTCTCCTGTCGAGCCACGGTGCTGCTGCGGACGTTCCTCTCCTCGGCAGCGGCGGATCTCTCCGGGACCGACTGCTCTGCGCCCTCAGCAACCGGCCAGGGAGCGCCATTCCCGCACGTGCCAGTCTGCGGTGCAGCTCCCCGCGCTGTGCTCGTTCCCGCCGCGGACCCCCCAGGGCCCGCCCACTCCCGCTCACTCCCCCGCCCCCCAGCACCGCCTCCGACACCCCCGCCCAACCCTCTCCCGCACAGGACTCCCCGCACCTCCTCTGAGGAGACTTCGGCCCAACGGAGGCCGGCTGCCTGTAGTGACAGGGATCACCCGCACCCGCCTCGCCGCCCCGCTCTCGGCGCCGCGGGACCGGCACTTCCGGGGTCATGCAGGGTCAGGCCTCTGGGCCCGTTTCTTCCACACCGCCTGTGAGGTTAAAGCTAGAGGTGTTTGCTTTTGATTGATTTAGATGGAGTGGTCAGGAAGGGTTGTGCAGAAGAGTGACTTATAAATTGAGAGGTTAAGAATGAAAAGATCCCGGGAGAATCTTGCGAATGAAATAGCGCGTGAAAGTCAAAAACAGCTTATTCTGTCCGAGGAAAGAGAGGGAGCGCGCACGAAGATGAGATTGTTGAATCAGAAAAGGACTGTAGGGCCTGAGATGAAAAAGTCTGTTGTATTTGAGGGCAAGAAGCCACCAATGCATTTTAAGCAGGTGACTGCCATTATCTGACTACTTTTTATGGGGAGATTGTATTGGGGGCCAAGCGTGACAGAAGAGAGAATAGCTAGGAAGTTGTCCCAGTGGTCCAGGAGAGATGTGGTGCTTTGGGCTGGAGAGGTGGCAGTGAAGATGAAGCAAAGTGAATGATTAAAAAACATATTTTTAGGATATTAATGATTAGGACATTGTGGCTGAATGGAGTGAGTAGAGAATTTCCAACTGTGGGGTAACTTAGGACATGGCCCCTCCACGACCTCAGAGAATAGATGGCTGACTGGCCTGCAACCCTAAGGTAGGAAAACAGTCTGTATGCGGATGTCCCAGATCTCTCAATGCCCCTGTGTCTCAACGCTCCTGTGTTTATTACAAAAGTATAGAATTTTCACACACTATTCCCTCCCTAACCTTATAAGTAGCACCACAGCTGGAAGCAGGGTGTGATCTTTTCTCCCAGCAATCTGAGGCTCTGGGTGCACTTCCCTGTAACATGAGTAATAAAGGGCATGTCCACAGCATGTCCACATCTATTGGTCTTCTGGGTGGGTTTTTTTTGGAATATCACAAACACAAATGCAGCTCTCTGGCCTGGAGTTCCTGCGTCACCAACTAACTTCAAGCCTTGAACAATAGAGTAGATGTTTGTGCCATTTACTGTGATATTGTCAGTAGTGGGGGAAAACGATTTGGAAGGGGAGTGGATAGAAGTATTTGGGTGTGCGGTGGATTCAGGAGTTTTGTTTTTGACAATTTAGCTTTGATAGGCTTTTGACACATCAGATAGAAATGCTATATTAGTCAAGATTTTCCAGAGAAACAGAACAATAGGAGATATAGATATAGATATAGATATAGATAGAGATACATAGATATAAAAAGGAGATTTATTATAGGAATTAGCTCATGTGCTTATGGAAGTCCCGAAATCCCTTGATCTGCCATCTGCAAGCCTAAGAACAGGAAATCCAGTGGTACAATTCAGTCCAGGTCCAGAGGCCTGAGAATGGGGTGCTGTTTGTGTAAATCATGATCTGAGTCTGAATGCCAGAGAATCAGAAGCTCCAATGTCTGAGGGCAGGAGAAGATGGGTGTCTCAGCTCAAGTGTAGAGAGAGTTTGCCTTTCTTCCATCTTTTTATTCTATTTGGGCCCTGTCTGGGTCAGATGCTGCCCACCCACATTGAGGAGGGCTATATGCTTTTTTCAGTTCACCAATTCAAATGCTAAGCTATTACAGAAATACCCACATAGATACACGCAGAAATAATGTTTTACCAGCTGTCTGGGCATCCCTTAGCCCAGTCACATTGATACATAAAATTAATCATTACAGTTACCAAATATTTAGTTGGACAAATGAGTCTGGAGCTCAGAGGAAAGGTTTGGGATAGAGAATAAATTTGGGAGTGGTTAACACATAAATAAAATTTCAAGCAAGAGATAGACTAAAATCATCAAAGGAGAGGGTGCTGGGAGAAAAGTGGGGATACGAAGAAGGTACAGCAAGCAAGATGATAAGGAAGTTGCTCGAAATGAAGGAAGGAAGTAGAGCAAAGTAAAAGGAAAGAAAAAGCCAAAAGGAAAGTACAGCAAGGAGAATGGAGGAGTCAACTTTGTTGAATGTTGCCGAGATGTCAAATAAGGTGAGACCTTAAAGTGCCTAGTGGATTTTGCAACAGGAGTTCACTGGTGAGCTTGAAGAAGAGGTTTTCAGTAAAGCAGTGTGTATGAAAGCCAGGCTGGATTGAGGCCAGTCAGAAATGGGAGATGAAGACAAGGAAACAATGTATGTGAGCAACTTTTTTCAAGAAGTTGTCCTGTAAGAAAGTGGAAAGTTTGGTATTAGCTGAAGGAGAACAGTGTGAAGAGGGTCTTGTAAAGATAATTTGAGTGCCGATGAGATAATTCTTGTGGGACGACTTTTGGGAATATGCATTTTGAATTCCATAGATTGCACGGGAGGCTGTATAGCACAGAGTTGAGAAGCTTGGTCTGTGGAGCAGGCTTCACAAATACTGGCTCTTCCCCCCAGTGGCTGTGTGAAAACACTGAGTGAATTATTTATCTAGGCTGTGTCTTACTTCCCTCATTTGTAACATGGGGAAAATGATAATACCTGTCTCATGAGGTTAAACAGGTCAATGTTTGCCAAGTCCTTAGAACAGGTCCTGGCACATAGTACACACTATGTAAATGTTTGCTAAATATATAAACATAAACATAACATGCCATAAATAATCATAAGTAGAATTCCTAAGACATTAAGTATACACATTTTTAAATTACTTTATTGTTGTTCAGTTACAGTTGTCTGCATTTTCTCCCCTCCCCTCTCCCCGAACCCCATCCAAACCCACCTCCCTCCCTTGCTCCCAGTATATACATTTTTAAAAGCCTTTAAAAATACCAAATTGATTTTCACAAACATCACCAGCTTGTATGTTCATGGGCAGTGAATAAGAAGGTTAGTTCTGGATGTCTTTACCAACGTATTTTAAATTCATTGCATTTTTTGCAAGGCAAAAAAAAAAAAGATGGTTCATTGTTATTTAACTAACTACATTAGATTGATTAATAGTTAGACAACATTTTTCAAAAGCTTGCTGGCAATTTTAGTTTTGTCCAAGATAAATTGTCCATTTCTGTTCATTGTTTTTCTTTAAAGAACTGTTAAGGCATCTCATAAAACTTGCAACCCTTTGTTGTTTGCCTGCTAAGTGGTGGTTTGGGGTCCAAAAAGATCTTTATTTGTCATCAAACATATGTACTTTTCTGTATTTTTTTCTCTTCTTCACTCAGAAATAAGATATTCATCTATTTTACTGCTTGTATTTTTACAGTATGATTTTCTGAATTATATTTGTAATCCAGCTAGACTTTATTTTAGTGTGTAGTATAAAGTAGCCATACAATTTTATTTTTAAACAGATACTTAAGCAGTTTTACCAACATCATTTAATGAATAACCCATTCTTCTCTTACGGATTAGACATAAGTCCTGAATCATATGCAACCAGTTATAAATATTTGGATCTATTTCCACTATTTCTAGTCTTTCCATTGTTTTTTCTTGTTGTTCAAATGATCTGTCCCCCTTATTCCTGTTTTAGTGCAGCCCTCTCCGTTATAATGGCTTTGAAATGGAAAATTTCACATCAATACAAACTAATATAATTTTGTATATGATCTATTAAATACATTAATTTTTAAAAATTGATGGCACGTTTTCGACTTCTATTTTTTAAATTGAAAAATTAGTATCTTTTAAAGTTACACATGAACATTCTGGCAGGATTATGATAAAATTTACATTATCCTTGTGAAATAATTTAGGGTTGTTAAGGCTCCCATGGCGTGGTGTCTGTGTTAGGCCGGGCCTTGTATGGGAGCAGGACCAGGGAATGTGAAGAGATATCATTCTCATGATTAGGTTACTAACCAGTTGACTTTTGAGTTAATCACAAGGGAGATTTTCCAGATGGGCTGGACCTAATGTGGTGAGCCCTTACTAGGGCTTGGACCCTTCCTGAAAGACAGATTTAAAGTTCAAGGCAGGAGGGCAGGGAGTATTCCATATGAGGGAGATTCTCCCTTGCTGGCTTTGAAGATGGACAGGGGCCATGTGGCAGAGACCAGGGAGCGGCCTCTTGGAATGGACAGCATCTCCCTGACAAATAGCCAGCAAAGAACTAAATTTTGCCATCAACCTAAATGATCCTGGAAGAGGACTCTAAGATCCAGATGAGAACACATCCTTCTGACACCTAGATTTTGGCCTTGTGAGATCCTGAGCTAAAAATCCAGCTACATCATATCTGGAGTTCTGACCTACAAAGATCATTGAGCTAGTCAATGGATAGCATTTTAAGCTGTTAACTTTGTGGTGATTTGTTATACAGCAAAAGAAATCTCATGCAGTTTCCATTTATTAATATCTTCATTTTCAGAAGTCTCACTAAAGATTTATAGTGTGAGTTCTATATTTATTGGTAAGTCTATTGCTGAGTGTATCAGTCAGGGCTCCTACTTGCAGACAACATAATCCTCCAGGAAGTGTTAGCAGAAAGAGTGTTGTTTATTGAAAAAAACAAAAAAACAAAAAAACACAGTCGTTTACAGAACCTCTGGAAAAGTTGGAGAACCAGGTTGAGATGCCAGATATGCAGGGACAAAGCAGCCAAGTGGAACCTGCCTGACCCCAGCATGGAGCCATTCTCACTGCAGCATGCTGCTGATGTGTCACTGCCATCAGCACCTCTGACACATTCTGGGTGCCTGAAACCCTGCCACAGATGCTCTGAACGAATGAAATTCCTTAGCCACTAGTATTGCCAGAAGATCTGATTTTTCTGCTGGCGGCTGCTGCCTCCTGTTGTTTACTTTCTCCCCTAGGTTTCACTTCATGCTTCTGTGTAGTGGAAACCAGGCCACTCATCAGAATTTACCTGCAACAGAGACGGGAACATGTAGTTTTAAGGCTTCTAGCCTCAGTAATATAAGGAGGCAAGCTAGGAGGGTGTAGAAATGGGTGCTAAGTGAGCAGGTTTACAATATCTGTCATTTTATACATTTCACATCATGCTGCAATTGTGAAATTAGTCATTTACTCTTAAATTTTAAAAGAGGTTGTTGCAATATAGGACAGCTATTAAATTTTATACAATTATCTTGTGATCTTGCATCTTGCCAAATTTCTAATAGTTGTGAATTTTCAAAGTACTTTCACGATTTCAAATCATAGTATTAGCCAATTACCATGCTTTAGTTAAATAACACCAGCCTCCGAACAACAAAGATCGAATTTCAGTGACCATGATATATTAACTGTAATTGCACGAAGTACAAATTTTCTGCTAGGTCTATAGCCGACAGATTGCTACCTAACAAGAGGTGCACATCATGATCGGTGGCCAATCATGTCACTTCTTTCACAGTCTATTGGTGATTTGTCACTTTGCACATATTAGTTCACACAGAGACAGCAGAGCGTATAGTTTTGCTGTCTCCTCGTCTCCCTGTGAAAAACCCATGTGACATTTTATAAGAATGAATAATTGAAAGAAGGAAGTGGTTCTCTTTCATCAATAAAGATTAAAGTGCAGCAAAGAAACAGAAAATGATAACACTGGAAGTAAAATTTGAATCAGACATATATGAAATTGGAGAAGCAATAACTGATCATGGAAATGTAGTGCTGCTGCTGTTCCAGTGATTCTAGATGTGCCGCTAGCCCAAGTTAGTGAAAGCCAACTTATCGACATAAATGAGGGAAGTGGTTGTCATGGGAAGGGTAAAGATGTCCTAGAGGACGTGATACAGAGAAAAAACTTTATGTTAAAGGAACACTCAGAGATTTTTCATGACATTGAAAGTACAAAAGATGAAACGTTGGAAGATTATCCAAATTCAGAAAAGAATATAATTTATCAAAACATAGAGAAAATGCTCTCTGTATATTACGTTGTACCATGAGAAGGCGCTGTTGAAACTTGATAAGGTTTTTACAAAGAAATAAGACACTTTAATTCTCCATGCTTCTAATATTTTAAATTACAGTGTATTAAATAAATATTAGTTTTGTTATTTTCTATTCCCATAAATATTTATAACCGACAGCAAGTGAGATTTTAATGTCTTGACAAAACATTTTAAAGGTCATGGAACAAAGATTACGTTGTACAGTTTCATCTTGTATGGTTATTTTTATGGTTCTGCCTATGTCCCTTATATTCTCACATCAACTAAAACCTTCAGAACAAAGATAAATAATATTTGTGAGAGGGGAGCATCACTGAGAGAATGACTAGACTAGATTTAGAATCTTGGGACAAAATAATGTATTCTAAAAAATTTATACTGTTATATTCTGGAATTTAGTGTGGGGAGAAGATATTCAAAGCCGCTCTTATGTTCTTTCTTTTTATGGATTTTAATTTTTTAATTTTATATTTAGATATTTTTTGTAGGAGTGTTTTGAGTTTCAAGAGGATTGCTCTTCATTCGTTTTATAGCTTGTCCTCACCTCCAAGTTTTTGATTGTTCAAGTTGAGGATGCTTGTGGTAGTGTGCTGCTGGAATCTGTTTCTGTCTTCCTGTGAAACATGGGTGCCGAATCAGAAAGGACAATATGAGTTTCCCTTACCTTAGAGTGAGTCCTCTCCAGTATAACAACTCTGATTTAAGGATGTTCCAACAAAATATAAATATATCCATTCCAGTATGCTTCTTAGAAGGAATCAGGGTGAAATTACTATGACTATACTACCATTTTCTCCAGAAATTCACAAATCTTAAGATTTTTCTTTGTTCCACTGAAATGTTTAGTCTTAAAAACAAATATAGGAGGAGTCTATTGCTTATAACATTTTAATCAGTATTTTAGTGCATAATTTTACATAGGAAGAGAGGGTTGGAATTAGAAAGTTTAGCATCTGATAGTATATATAGGGACCTGAGTTATAATCTCCTCAGTGGGGGATTTTACTTGGTCTAGACTGTATTAGAATTGTCAAAAACAAAAAGGACAAAATACAGAAGCAAATGTGTGAGAAATTATAGTTCAGTTTGGTTGACTGTTTTTATATAGCCTAGTATTTAAATTATTGTTATGTTATAGGAATCCCATGCCCAGAGCATCTAAACATGATAAGAAATGGCTCATTAGCACAATAATGGCTGCTGAAAAATTAATTGTGCTGGCTTCAATTGGGAAAAAAGTCCCTCTCAGCATAGATCACTGGATTCTTGCATTATTGAAACTGGCTAAGCTAGCATACAGACCCCTAAGGTGTCTGATAAAGAGTGGGACTATGGATTGATTTGGATTTCTAACCCAGAGCAATACTTTACATAATTTAGATCCTGTCAGAAGATACAGAGTTTTATTAAATTGTATTGACTTTTGGGCAAAGATCAAGTGAAGACCCACACTTTTTTACTTTCATCTCCTTCTTCCTTGATTCTCTCTGCTGCTTGGTGCAATTTTTCATTTTTATCTTCTTTCTGCCATTGTTTTATTTCAATATCTTTTTCTCCCCAAATGATTTGGATAAATTGCCTTTATGAAAATACAGTGAAATCTACCCTGTGTTTTTTTTCTTAAGGAAACAATTTTAATTTGTGATGTGAAGGTTTTGGGCAGCAAATGAAACTCACATGGTGTCCACAACTGCTACCCAAATCACATCATCATGAGGACAGAATGTGGCTACTTTGTCTCTTTCTTCATCTGGTCATGTCACTCAACATAGATTTATAGACATTTCAGTTCTCTGGAGAAAGGGTATTGATATATAAATTGTTAAATAGGTAGTACGCCAAGGTTTGAAATAATTTATGGCAATCTTTTTTGCTTTAAAAACACATATTTTCTCTAGGAAATAAAGCCTTACAGGTAAACTGAAACTATATTAAAAGAGAAAAAAATCTTGATATATGAGGTATGTCCAGAAAGCATCCTGCAGTGTAATATGTAAAACAGAGATATTTATTGAAGAAGATACAAGCTACAAGAAACATTGTACATAGGACAATGATGCCTCAGTCCCCTTCAAAGTAGGCACCTTAGCACCTCACACAGCTCTCCCAATTGTCATCAGCTGCCCCATTGTATTTTCTTGAATCTAACTCATGGTCTGAAATCTCTTCCCTTTCAAAGGTGATTTTTGTTTTGAGAAAAGCCAGAAGTCACAGGGCACCAAATCTGGGCTGTAAGGGTCTAAATCACCCAGGTGATTTGATGTTTCACCGAAATACTCTGTACAAGTCATGATGCATGATCAGGTGCATTGTGATGAAGCTGCCAAACCAGTTGCCCATAGTGGTGACAGTTTTTGTTGTATTGCATCTCTCAACCAATGAGCAACATTGAGGTAGTACTCTCTATTGTTTGGCCTGGAGGAGCACACTCATGATGGACAACACCTTCCCTATCAAAAAACACAGTTAACATGGTCTTGATCTTGCTGTATCTTTGCTATGCCTTCTGGGGCACGGGGAACAAAGCAACTTCCATTGGGAAGACTGGGCTTTTGTTTCCAGATCATAGCCATAGACCCATAATTCATCTCTGGTTATGAACTTCTTGAGGAAATCTGGTTCATTGGTAGTGGTTTGAATCAAGTCATTAGCAACTGCAACACGATATTCCTTCTGCTCTGTTAGCAGAAGCTGCAGAACGAATATTGCCAAGACATGTTTTGTGCCAAGATCCTGCATCAAAATCTTGACACAGTAGTTTTTTGAATCCCCAGATCAGCTTCTAGTTTTCGCACTGTCAGTTGCCAATTTTTGTTGATTGCAGCCTGTGCATGTTCAACATTCTCAGGCATTCAGCTTGTTGCAGGCCTTCTAGAATGTGGATCACTTTCAATAGATTCTCAACCATCTTTGAAGGATTTATGACAAACTTTTATTTGCGCTGTACTCATTACATCATCCCTGAAAACTTCTGAATCATCTGAATAATTTCCATGGAGCAGTGTTCAAGCCTAATGTAAAATTTGATGCAGATTTGTTGCTTAGTTATTTGGAATGCCATGGACACAAAGTACACATGCTCATTCAATGGCGTCTACCACCCCCAATGCCTAGTACAGTGAAGTCGTCATTGTTCACACATGTGCATTCCAGTCCACTCTCCTTGGCTGCCAGGTTACATTGATGTCATGCAAACTGTTCTCATTATATTAACAATGGCTAGACTTTTTCCAGACAGGCCTTGGTATGCTAATTATAAATAGTATAACTTATCATGACAACAATTTTTATTTTTTAATTACATAAGTGACATCAGTTAACTTTAGAAAAGTAAGAACATACAAAACGAAACAAACAAAAGCTTCCCATTCTTAGATTAGTAACTATTTTTACTTTTTTTGGAATCTACCAGATGAAGATGTTTCCATTTACTCACCAACAGGGAGTAACATCAACTTTTCTCTTTGGAAACTGCTTTTTTTGCTTCATAATATAATAGAGACATTGATCCACAATAGTATATCTACTTTAATATATTTTAATGATTCCATAACAATCTTGTGAATAAATGTATTATCATTTATATATTCATACTATTTTTATTAGATGTGTATGTGGTTTCTTAACTTTATATTGTAATAAATCTGTGGTAAATATTATAATGTCTAAAACATTTTTACAGGTCTGTAGTCATTTATTTAGTATAAATAACTAAAAGTAGGTTTTTATGGTTGAAGGGTATAGAAAATTGCCAACCATGCACAAGAGGAGCTGTACTAATTTGCATTCCCGCTAGTGGAGAGTGTCAATGTCTCCATACATTTGTCATACAATTATGTAATTTCTGTTATGCTGTTTTAATTTTCATTTTTTGTGCATGCTTGCAAAAGTGAACATTTTCCTATTTGTTTTTATATATACTTTCCTTTGTATTTCCTTTTTGAAAAGGAGTAATAAATAATTGAAAGAAAATAATAAATTTATGCTCACAGAAATGTAGCAGTAAGGGTTATCATAACAGCGTCTTATTTAATAAAAATGACATAAAAAACTAAATATTTAACAATAAGGGTCTTGGTATTACACAGATAATATAACAGGCATTATAAGTAATAGCATCTGCTAGCCACTGTGCTAATTATTTTACATTATCTTCTTTATTTACAACACCACTATGAGGTAGTTACATTTATTAACCTTATTGTATGGATAGTGTAATGGAGGCTTAGAGACATTAATTTGCTTAAGACCATGTAACTAGAACTCAGACTGAGGTCTGTCTGATGCCAGTGTCTCTATTCATATCCACTCTTACCTGCTCTAGATGCCAAAAACCAGATTGCTACCTGGATTTGTCCTTATGGAAATCTTTTCTACAATGAATACTTATTGCTTTTGAATTTAGAAAAATAATTAGTGAAAAATGAAGTAAATTTAAGAAAGACAAGTTTTTGAAATAAAGGAGTGAATGTCCGAAAAGACTTCTGGGCACAGAAGAGACCGTGCTACTTTCTCACAGGCAAAGACCTGGGGGGTAAATCGCTTAATCTTCTTTGGCATCTTCCACAATCTAGAAACTCAAAAGCCAAGATCAGGTTGCCTGTGAAAAGTAGCATGTGTAACTTTTAATGTTTAAAGTTACACCAAGAGCACTGGCAGGTTTCCAGAAGCTATGGTGGTGTAATAGAGTTTAATCAGGGAAACAGAAGCCTCTCTAGGAGTGTCGAAGACAGGGAGTTTAATATAGAGAATTTATATACATGGGTTGGAGTAACTGGAGGAGCAAAACAGAGGAAGAAAGGAACCGGAGCAGAAAACACAAATCAAGATGATACCCAGAGATAAGGAAGCACCTAGCATTACTGGCTGGAATCAATATGTCTGCGCATACTGCTTTAGTGTTAGGGACTGCAGCCATTGGTTCCAAATTTGCTGAAAGTTTTTGGAAATCCTCTTTCTCTCAACCAGGGCTGGAACCTCCATCAGTGCTGTCATCATTGCTGTTCTGTAGATATTGTTCTTGCTGCCAAAGATGTCGTTAATAACTGTAGACAAATTCACTTCTCCCTCTTTCTCCTTTCATTATCTTACGTTGCTTTTCATTGGCAGAATCTAATTGGAGTCCAGCTGACAAGTGAGACAAGGATATGCAGTCTTCAAGCTTCCACAATTCCTGTTATACCTAGCAGAGCAAATAGCGGCTGGCAGCAAAGACACAAGCTCCTGATGCTGCCCACTTTCTTGGCTATTCAGCATCCATTCTCCTCCTACTGTACACATTTAATTTCCACACAAAGTTCTACTTCTATCTGTTTAATGCACATGTTTATTTTATAAATAGTGATGCAATTTCATCTTCTAATGCATTGAATAATTCTTCCAGAATATTTCATATGTTACAAGTTGAATTATAAAGTTATCTATCACAAATCCTGTGGGAATAGGGTAGAAGGGGAGAGTAAAATGATCAATATATACAAATATATGTACCTAAAAACACGGAAGAATAACAAAATATTTCTAGTTGCTATAGTCTTCATTTCTGTATCTTGTCGCAAGGCTATGTAAATTTATACACTTCTTCCACTAACATTTCATTTCTTTTCTTTGCTCTGAGCCAGCCTCCCTTTTGGTCAAAATTCTAAACTTTTATTCTTGAAGTATCTGAATCACTAAGAATTTTCTTTCCCGGGTTGCTCTTGTCTTATTTTAACCTGTATTATTGGAATCATAAGAGAAGCATTAGGAAATTCCAAAGTTTCCAAAACAGTCTTCCTTGTTCTGTGTGAAGGCAGCACAATTTCCTTTTGATAACTAACTACGTTTTTTGCCATTTGATTCTGTGACATGAGGAGCCTAAATGATCTGGGTGGTAGTCTCAGCTTTGCGTTCCATTGAAGTATTTGTTGAAGCCCTCAGTGAAACTATTTCTCTGTTGGGAATGAATGCCTGTAAAATATCAGAGACCAATATTATGCGGGAATGGCATAAATTCTGTGAGTGGGTTATTGGGGTTAAAAGAGGAGCTACTATCAATTCCACCATTTGGTTCCATGATTATTCTTTTATGGTCATGGCAAAAGCAGCATCACAGACAGGGTGGGGCAAAGTTAGGTTTGCAGTTGTTTGTATGGAATATCATAGAATAATTAATAAATAACAATACGAGAATACACTCTGTGTTTCCCATTCACAAGTGCAAACTCACTTTTGCTTTACTTTGTATTGGTGATCAGTTGAAACCATATTTCACACCTTGAAGGACAATACCTCCCCCTTGCAAGTCATATAATTGAGTCATCAGAAGGCCAATCTACTTTACTTCATACCAGCTCCTTCTGGGTTCAGGGACACCATGTGAACGATAAGGGTTTTCTGGATGTGAGTCCATTGTTGCACTATTTTGATGTAAAATGAGCTCCTTGGTGAGAAGCCGTGTTGTGTGAGATACCATCATAGTAATTATAGGACTGCCGTAACAAAACCACACAGGGGATGACTTTAAACAACAAAAATTTATTGTCTTACAGTTTTGGGAACTAGAAGTCTGAAATAAATGTGCCGTCAGGGCCATGCCTTTTCCAGGGAAAAATCCTTCCTTGCCTCTTCCAGCTTCTGATGACCCTTGGCTTGTGGCATGTAACTCTAATCTTCAAGCTCCAGTGAATCTTATCTTCACTTTTCCATCTTCTTCCTATACCTATCTCCTCTTATAAGGACACCAGTCATTTAATTTAGGGCCTGCCCCAAATCCTGGATAATTTCATTGAGAGAGCCTTAACTAATTATAAGTGTCAAGACCCTATTTCTAAATAAAGGCATATTATGAGTTTCTGGGCAGATATGAATTTTGGGAAATACTATTCAACCCATTACACTTACAACCCTTTGTGAATGAGCCCTGATCAAAAGGCTCTAGTGTCATTGATCTGCCACTAGGTGTCTGGCTGATCTCATATTGAGGGATCCACATTGTTCTATGCTTTTTTTTTTTTAATGTAAGTACACATATTTTAATTTATTCTTAGGAATATATTTATATTTTAAAAACAGGACACATATACACATGACCAAACAGCAGGGCTCACGCTTGCAGACCCAGCCACCCTGGGAGGCCTCTGAGGACCGTTTAATGCTCTGACAGCAGTACTGCATAGGCAGAGGAGGGAAAAATAATAGTGTTCTTGGGAGAATCATAGAGACCAATGGGGCCTCGCCGTGTATACTGCAGTGGGAACAACTCCCTAGGACTGACGTGTACAAAGTTCGAGATCTCCCCAACAACCTCCAAACCTGGCTGCTAGGGGGTGGAAAACACTCAGGCATAGTGAGAACAGGTATGGGGGGGCACTGGACACAGAAAAACTAAAGAACTAGAGTTCAGACAAGCACGTGTATCCATGTCAAGTCACATAACTGCAGGGAGAGCATTCATCCGTGGTAGTAACTTAAATAGCCATAGTGAGCGGAAGTCCATGTTGTTGGGCAATCCAAACTTATCATGGTGTTTACTTTGTATGTTGAATAAGCACGGTGGTGGCTGGAAAAAGGGCTTGTTTTCATCTACAAAATGTGTATTCTTGTCCTTCTGATTATCGAGAGCCTCCTCTGAAGTGGATTTTCTTTCATTCCTGCTTATTCTGAGTCATACATTTACAGGTTTCTTCTTAAGACCTTCTTATCACCAGCCAGGTTATCTTGTATCTTCCAAATCTCTGATCACCTGGTTGAATCAGAGGCGTTCACTATAAATCAGGGAAGATCTGAACATCGGGCTTTTTCTCTGTCTTTGTACTGTGGACAACCAGATAGACTTCTTGAAGCTCTACTCTCTAGGATGATTTGCCTTCCGTACCAACTTTCATGCCATGGCAGCCCACTTTCAGCATGTGCCAGCATATCATATTACTCCATCCGTAAATAAGACCCAAGATGCTTCTTCCTTAGTCAATTGATTATGTGGAACAATCTATAAGGCAGTATTTGTGGTTTGAGAGAGAAGCAAGAAAAAGTTTTGAAAGAATTTATTCATGTTTCAGGACTTGTTCAATTTCAGTTTCATTTTTATTTGATGGTGAAATATTGCTGTGCATGGCTGACTTCATGAATTTGTGGATAAGACAGCACTCAATTCATTATATATAGATTTGATCCCAGATCATGTAGTATTTTTTGGTCAGACATTCATTTGTAACAGGGCTCACTAAAAGCCAGGAGCTATTCTTTCAGTGGGTAGTTATAGGCATAAAAGACCAAGGCTTTACTTCAAAATCCTAGGGATTTCTGCTCTGATTCTCTAATTGGCAACTTCCAGAGTCTTCATAGAACATTCCTAATTTGCCACAGAACTTCAAGCGTTGTTGAATCTGCTGGGTCCTGAGGTCCTAGTGTAGGCAGAATAATTGCCTCCCAAAGATGTTTATATCCTAATTCCCAGAATCTGTGAAGATGTTGCCTTCCATGGAAAAGGGAATTAAGGTAGCAGATGGAATAAAGGTTACTAATTAGTTGATCTTAAGGGATTATACTGGATCTTCTGGGTATGCCCAGTGTAATCACAAGGGTCTTTAAATGTATTAGACTCTAATACATACAGGTGTGCCTCTAATAATTAGAGGGGGGTAGGAAACTCTATCAGAGAGATGTGAAAGACTCACCCTACCATTGGTGGCCTCTGTGGTGTTTTGTGGGATATCAAACTGTTAGATTATGATAGAAATCTGTAAATTTAATGTAACCTAGAGATTCTTGTCATGTACACCAAAGAACTCATAGTGGCCTTTGCTAAATGATATAAATAATAAAGTATTACTATGTTGATTAGCTCTAGAAAATAGGAGCTAAAATTGAAATCACCACTTAATTACATTTATGTCATTGTCTAAGTGTCTTCTATCTTCTGCACAGGTCAAGTAAGGTGATGATGGCAACCACAAAGCATAGCCTTTCAAATCTTTGATGGTGGCAAGCACTTCTGCAATTCCTCCATGGATGTAGAATTGCTTTTGGTTTACTGTTCTGATAGGTGTAGGTAGAGGCAAGGCTTACCATTTGTCCTTCTTATAGCCATCATTGCATTGATCAGAAAGCCAGAGGTGGATTTTTGTTATCTTTTCAATATGACTGTTGCAATTACACAATCAAGAACAAGGAAAACAAACACAGGATGTTTTATAGATCCAATGAGCCCACAGTGAGCCCATCTTTTTATCACGTGACCTCCATAACCACCTGTTAGGTCAGGCAGAGAATAGAGGTGTTTTCGGGTATCCAGAAATCAATATCAACTCAGAACCTGTGTCTAGTTCCAGATGATCAGATTATTACCCTTTCTCCTCAGTGCAGTCACCATAGTAAATAGCTACAAGACTCTTCGGGGGAAATACTTAGAGGAAAATGTCACAGAATGTATTTTGCAACATTGCAGCAGGGCCTTTCCTCACCATGACTTTTCCTCAGTTTTATTCAGGGAACTCTGGGTCTTTGAACTGGTTTAAGAGGCCATGACTTCTCAAGGTTTCTACTCATCAGATGTAGACTGTATCCAAGGGGCAACCCCAAAATACCGGAATTTATTTATAAAAAATTGTGTATTTATTCTTACATGTTTAAACTTCAGTCACCTTCAAAGTACTCTCCATTTGATGCAATACCCCTACTGAGACTTTTTTCCCCACTGCTCAAAACAGTTTTTGAACTTGTCAATTTTAATGCCTTTTAGCCTTCTGTGTTTTTTTTTTGTTTCACCTCTTCCACATTGGCAAAACATTTCCCTTTGAGGACTTTTTTCATTCGGGGAAACAAAAGAAAGTTGGGGTGAGATCGGGTGAATAGGGAGGGTGGGGCAAGGGGGTCATGCCATTTTTTGGTCAAAAATTGCTGAACACTCAGCTGCGGTGTGGGCAGGTGCGCTTGTAAATCACCCTTCATGAAATGGGCAAACACGTTGAAAGAGCCTCCAAAAAAAATTCATGGAAGCCTCTCACAACCTCTCAAAACAACCCCAGCTGGTACGCTGATACAGATAGGTTCCTAGAGCACTCACCTAGCTACAAGGGGCCTGCCTTCCAGAAGATAAATCCTGTTTTTTTGTTTTCCCCTTATTTTATATATATATAATATATTATAAATATATAAAATATTTAAGTAGGTTTTTTAATCTACTTAAAAATACAATGATCAATTAGCCATCCACAAAGATACCTGTGTGACAAAGCATTCTGTTCACCATTCTGTCCTTATTTCTCATTAGAGTAATTATACTTGCCTTTGGTATATGCCAGTTAAGCGCTCCCACCTGCCTCCATTGAAATCAGGGGTGTCCAGTATAATAACAGCATCATCTACTGTCACTCCTCACATATCAATGACAGTTGCCACAGAACTTTCAAGGATACTGGGGTTCCCCTCAAAAATGTGGAACTGTAGGTTACTAATGCATTGCTCATTGCCCCAGAGAAGCGACTCTATCTACTTTGTTGGGTGACACGATGTGGCATCCTTTCTGTAAATTATGCTGAGAAAGGTATAGCATTTCTAAAACATTAAATTTAGGTCATCATTGAGGTCAGATTTTGGTCAATTTTCCAGGAAAATCTTTGGAACCACTCTTGCTGTTTCAAATAAGATGTATATACAGGTGTTGGGTGGATTGGAAGAACAGGACAATGAATGAGAATAGGAAGAAGAAGAAAAGAAGTCAGAAGCAGCTAGTGTCCCTGGGTGGGAGCTCATGCTCCTGTGGCTGCTGCTGCCCTGTGCAACACTGGCGGTTGGTTCAGAACCCACCTAAGAAGTGACTCACTGCCCACAGAAGAAGTATGTCACTCATAAAATCATTGCTACTGCCGGCACATGGATAGATTGTGCCTTGGACAGTCAGGGGAACCTTCACAAAGAGGTGACACTTGGGCTGGTTTTGGAGGAGGGAATAAGCCTTTTCAGGTAATTTTTCAGGTAGCAGAACATTTGCAAGAGCCAGTTTCCCTCCAGAAGTTATAAATAGCCATTGGTAATGAGGGCAAAATGTCAAGAACAATATCAAATTATGGTCCACAGATCACTTGTTTCAGTGTTGGGACATCCCAAAAGAGATAAAATAAATTAGAATTTTCCCAGTGGGACCTGGAAATTTTATGTTTTAACAAGCATACTAGAAAATTCTTACATAAATAAAGTTTGAGTCAACTAAGATTTTAGGAACTTTAGCAATTACTCAGTCAACTAATTATGACTCAAGAGTGGTAGGAAACTGCAAGAAAGTTTTTCCACCCACATATGCATTTGATTTTGGCTTAATATATCTGTGTCTGTGTGTAGATAGTATGGCATTCAGCAGCAGAGGATACACAGTGAGCTGACTGTGTGTATTTGCTACTTGAGCGTGCTTATGCATATGCAAGTGTGTGGACCATTTTGTGTTGAATTTTAAAAATAATGACAACAAAATGCTCTCTCTGATTTTGGAAGATAAAAACATCAAGAAGTTCTGTGAAACACAGAGATGGAGCTTCTTTAAATACACCTCCAAAGTTTTTTCTTATTGCTTTATTCTGCATGTGAAGGAAAAATATCTAGAGTAAGAAACAAATGGCTCATCATTAAAAGGAAAGTACATCTAATTATATCATCTTCTGGAGCTTGTCCTTCTAAATCTCATTTTTGAGTTGAAGTAAAGAGAATTAGGAGTTGCTTAGTATTCTCATCAGAAGTTAGAAAATTTTTCTTTGAGGTCTCAGGACAAAAAGAAACGTAACATTATTTCAGTAACATTATTACATTTAA
>PVJI01012228.1:0-52519 GCA_004026765.1 Micronycteris hirsuta | reverse complement strand
GCTTCCTCCGCCCGTTTCTGCCCCGCTCACCGGCCTGGATGTTCGTCTTCTCCTACCTCCTGGGTGTCGGACTTCCCTTCAGTTCGATTCTGTCCGTTCTGGTTGTTTAAATTTTTGCTACTGCATTAATTGTATGGACATTCTGGATGTGCGGGCAGCGAGTGCGACCACCTACGCTGCCATCTTGGCGGAAGTCCCATGCAACGGTATTTTAATGTTTAATGTCTGACATTTCTTTGTTGTCTGTCTTGTATACCTTGGGGAGATCATACGAGAAATCAAAAGTGACTTCATGATTTGTGTGTAGTCCAATCGTTTGTTTACGCATTCTTTCAGTCTAGAATTTCAGGGGAAACTTCATTTTTTAATATTGTCTTTCTCTTTAATAGTTGGTTATCAAAGCTTGATATAGAGACAGGATTTTCTTCCATCAAATGTGACCATGTGTGCATTTAATTTATATTTCTGAGCCTTTGGATATTTGTAATGTTACAATATGGGATCCGGCACAATTTTATCGCCCCTATTTTAAAATAACGCCCCTATTTTATCACAAAATCATGAGCATGTAGTTCTGTAACATAACAATATCACACCGAAGCACACCGTATGACATTTAGGTGAGTAACGCTGTAAATGATCACAGCCGTATTATTCCCCTACCGGCCACACTGAAGCAGGCCTTCCTTCGGCCGGCCCCGCAGCTGGCCGCACCGGAGGCTCTGACCCCACTGAGGGGCTCCGGCAGCTCCTGGACGCTGTGCTGCAGCGCCCCTGGCACACTTCCATGCTGTGGTCACTCACCGTGGGTGTTCACTGCACCGGCAGTTCCTGTCCTGGTGCGCAGGAGTGACACTTAATATATAAGCAGGTGCGGCAGGGACAGGTCCCAGGGACCGAGGGACCCGTGGGTCTCCCACCGTGGCCTAGGCACTCGCCCCATGGGAAGCCCTTCCTGTGTCCCAGGGTCCCTGTCTGCTGCCACCATCACCACCAGCACCCCAGGCCCGGCCACCCCGGCCCCACAAGCGTCCAGCCTGTCCCAGGGGTGCGTGTCACCCTGTGGCCAGGACAACTGCCTGGAGCACTCCCCACCTCGCCTGCACACACTGCCTCCCGGCACGCCCCCTCTGCTTACACGCATGCTCTGTTGTCCCATTGCATGTCACTCGCAAAACACAGGCTCCAAGACGAAATCCCTGAGACTTTCAGGGTGGTGACAGGGGGCCATCAAGCCAAGCGCGAGGCCCCTCGGGACTGGGGCCTGTGTGCCCGCAGAGGCCGCCGCAGTGAAGCCAGCCCAGCCGCCATCCTTGCCACCACGTACAGCCCTCACTGTGTGCCAGGCGCTGGTCTGTGACCCACCTCATTCTCCAGCAATCTGGTGAGGTCCTGCTCTCGTCCCCATTTCACAGATGGGGCAGCTGAGCATCCTGAGGTACACAGCTGACCCGGGGCCACCCAGCCCGTAAGTGGCAGTGTCTGGACACCCAGTCTGGCCCCAGAGCCCGTGCTCCTTACAGCCACGCTCTGTGTCCAGTCCTCATTCTGGGTGTGGGCGTGGCAGCTGCCTGTGATCCTCAGAGTCGTTAGTGTCTCCGCCCAGCCTGCCCAAGTTTCCCGCCTCCAGCGTGAAGACCGGAAGGAGCTCAGGCCGGGGCTCCGACCTGCTTTGTCTTAAACTTGGGCAGCAAACATAAGGGCCTGCAGTGAGGACACCCAGAAAGCATTTAAGTTGTACCCCCGTGATCTGAGGGGACCCTGGACTCGGCGTGGTGAGCTGTGCACAGCAGGGGTGGACAGGAAACGGAGAAGAAGCTGTGTCTGGGTGCTCAGCTCTCAGCGCATGGGAAGAAGACCCGGCCGAGCCCCAGGCACGTAAGATGGAGTCTGTGCTGCAAACACACGGACACGCTTTATTTTCTCCTGGTCAGTGGCGCATCTGAGGGTTCCATCCACACGGCCCGGGTCTTCCATCCTGCCTCCACCAAGAGAGCTGCCTCTGCAGAAGTGACATCAGCACCCCTGGGCGATGTCCCGGGGTCCCAGCAGTGCAGGGGTGGCGGTACGCTCTAGGCTGCGGAGTTAGGGAGGGAGAGCAGGAAGGTTAACCGCCAGGAAGAAGCTGAGGGAGCCCAAGGGCCGTTTCCCAATGTGAGCACAAACCACACGGGCTCTGGTCCCAGCACTGTCGGAGACCTACTAAGCGCTGGCCCAGGGCAGAGAACTCTGGGGATCCCACGCGCAGCCTGATTTCTTGCTCGTACCACCCTGGGAGACGCGGCGCTCTGTGCGGTGGTGAACTGTCTCCTCTAACTCCTGGATTCCCGGATTCCCAGCTGGCAGCCCAGGGCTGGCGCCGAACCTGGACGTGCTCAGAGACAGCTCCCGATAGAGTGACCTGCGTGAGTGGGCTGGAGGGGACCCACGGGTCAGGGAGTGAGGGCAGCAGACAGGAGCTGGACAGCACCACTTTCTGGAACTTACTCGATGTCAGAGGCATTTACAATTTTGGAGCCAATGATCATACATGTTTTCTGAAAGCCGGTTTCTTTCACATTAGACTGTCCAGGGACCACGTCCAGCACCTTCTGTCACATCTTCCGTGGGAAAGACAGTCATGTGGACACACCTGGACAGGAAGCAAACCCTACAGCCCCCGCCATCTGCTCCCGGAGCTGCCTCTGTCGTAACCTCAGCAACGGGATCGGGTTTGCAAGTTAGGAAAGAGACCCCAGTGGCTTTATCTAAGACCACGCCTCCCATCTGCCTCCTGCGTCCTAGTCTTCGAGACCCCCTTCCTCAGGAGCCCTCAAGCCTGGTCACCTCTCCCTGACATCACTCACACTGCATAAGTATAAAAACCCACAGAGAAGTCACGCCAGGGCAACAGCTCTCAGTCAAGAGGAGGGGGAGGGGACGGGAGGCAGAGAAGGGCCAGGTTCTCCCCGTCTGTGGGGCAGCAGGGCCGGCTCCACACCTCCCACTGCCAGGGCCCCTGGGCTCGAGGCTTTGCTCTGCACCCAGAAGTGTGCATCCCCGTCACTGCTGCGTGGCGATGGTGAGTCCCTGGTGTCCCCCCTCCATGCACCCGGTGTGCTGGGGTCCTGTGCATCACATCACATAGAGGTCAGACAAGGGGAACTCCCTGTGCAGACGGGACAGGATAGATTTCTAAGCTGTGCACAGAACAGTGCCCCAAGGGCACAGGGCTGTCCCATTGGTGGGCATGTCTGTCTGTCTCTCACTGTCACAGTGCTGGTGGCCGGCCAGTCAGCACCAGAGAGACCAAGGCAGGCCTGAGATCTGCCAGCCTCATCAGTCAACAGCTGCCACCCCAGGCCCCCCCTGATTGCTCAGGGGCTTGCCCCCCCGTCCAGTCCCTAAGGGGTCAAGGCCTGGCCCACGCAGGGCAGCTGGGCGGCCAGGACCTTGTCCACGGTCATGGCCAGCCAGTGTCTCAGGAGGTTTCCACTGTTACCATCCTATTCGTAGGTGCACAGAAAAGCGCCTGAAGGGAGAGAGGCAGGAAGGTGTGAACAGGAAAGCCTTCTGGGAGGGGAGGGGCTGGGGTGCGGGGAGAGCAGAGGGGAGTGGTCCCATTGGCTGTTTCGCAATGAATGATACCCACGCACTTTTCCTCACTGAGGAGGAAGGGTGTTTGCAGTAGGGCTGCCCTGGACAGCCACCGGCAGTACCCTCCTCCCCCTGCATCTCCAGAACTCCGCCTTTGCACCCACAAGGCCTCCTGCCTGGTGCCTGGAGGCCCCCTTCTGGGCTGAGGAGTGAGTGACTGTCCTCCTGAGCCCAGCTGAGATGTTCCTGCTCTGTGGCAACCTTCCAGAAGCCCACCTCCCACAGGTGAGGAAATGCCTCCCATGGGCCCCTGTCTGGGAGGGCAGCCCAGCCGGGACGCTGCTTCCGACAGTCTAGGGACCAGGGTCTGTCCACCCTACTAGAGCTCGGGGCCCAGGGGGTACCCAGCTCAGGGGCTGGCCCCAGGGGTGCTGGATTTGGGGTCGCCAACGTCACTGCTCAGCTCCATACCCCCGGCGCAAGCACAGAGCTGGGCCACGCAGACCACGCGGGACTGTGCGCTGAGTGAAGTGGGGGAACACAGGCGGGGACAAGTGAATGGAAAGGCCTCCCCCGGCGTGGTTTCAGGACTGGGGAGGACCAGGACGGCGCATGCGCCGCAGAACGGGGGCGGAGCTTCCCAGACTTCTGGCTCACCTGAGTGCGTGAGGTGCGGGCCGAAGTGGGACAGCATTGGCACCGTGTTCAGGTTCTCGAACTCCTTCTCCAGGACCAGCCCGTAGGTCCTCAGGCCCACCAGCTCCACCTCCGGCCGGCGCTGCTGCTTCTGAAAGGAACACGTACCGAGGTGTGCACGCGGCCAGACCTCCTCGGGAAGGAGACATTCCAATGGATGAATGGTGAGTAAATAAACGCAGAAGTGAATAAATAAGTAAATAAATATGTAGTAGTAAATAAGAAAATAAGTAAATGGCCCTGGCTAGTGTGGCTCAGTGGATTGAGCGCCGGCCTGCGAACCAGAAAGTTGCCAGTTCGATTCCCAGTCAGGACACATGCCTGGGCTGTGGGCCAGGTCCCCAGTTGGGGATGTGCAAGAGGCAACCAATCGATGTTTCTCTCACTCTCTTTCCTTTCTCCTCTTTCTAAAAAATAATAAAATCTTGAAAAAAAGAAAATAAATAAATGAATAAATACATATATAAGTACAAGTAAATAAGTAAATAGAGAAGTAACTAAGCACAAAGTGAATAAGGAAGAAAGGATTAAATGGGTGAATAAGCAAATGTCAACAATTAACCAGAGAGGGCCTCACAGTGGTTCCCACGGGGCCCACAGGGGTCCAGAACACCCCCACCTCTCCTCCTCCCTCCAGGAAGAGCCCCCACTTGTTAAAATCCTTCTGCTGCATGCAGGGCCCTTTACCAGGCTCAGCAGGTCTCCCTCACCCTCAGCAGGGTGTCCTGCCTCCTTTTATAGGCCCAGGAGGCAACATTTGGGGAGGGAGCTGGGCCCCATTTCCCAGCCAGCCCCTCTGCAGGCCCCACCTAGGAAATCAGGGAAGACAGGCGCTGGGCAGCCCCAGGGCAAGGGGTGTGTGTGCAGGGAGCAGGCTCCGCCCACCGAGAAAGGGCACTGCCTGCCAGGCCTCCGACCCTCTCCACTTCCCTGAGAGGCTGGCGTAGCTGCCTCCCTCACAGACGGGGCCCAGGAGCTCATGAGCCGCCTTGTTAACAAGGCCACAGACAATGAGGGCCCCCCCCACCCCCCGCAGCTGACAGAGGAAGCTGACCAGGCTGCAGAGGGCAGAGCCTGGGCTCAAACCCCAGAGCCTGTGCTCTGGGACCTCACCAGGTCCTGCCCCTTTCCCAGGCTTGTGCTCCTTAAGTCAGTGCCGAACCTCTGGTAATCCCTCCCAGGGAGCCACCTGGTGGGATGAGTGCAAAGACAGACGCAGTGACCCGCCCAGTGTTACCTATAAAGACCTGGTGTGACTGAAACCCCAGCAGTTGGGACACGCAGCCAGTTCTGGTCCCTCTGATGAGAGGAATCGTATCTGTCCCTCTCTCTGTCCCTTCCTTCCTACCTACCTTCCTAGCATCACTGTAGAGACAGGCACACTTTTTAGTTGAGTATACAGATACATAAATATTGTAAATGATATACAAACACACTTACCTACATAAACTGACAGATATTTATGAAAAGACGGGGGCCACCAGGGAGGGAGTGGGCCGGCACTGAGCGGTGGGGGCGGCGGCCACCGTGGGAAGGCCGCGTGGCGTGCGGAAGAGCGCGGCTGCTGGGCGCTAGGAGCACATCGCACCAGAAGGCGCACCACGTGTTTCCACGCAGCAAGAGCACAGCCAGGAGGTTCTGTCTTCTAGGGATGCCTAAGTGCACGCGAGGCCAGTGGCGCTGGGGTTTGTGACGCGTCACGTGGACCATGCAGACCTCACCCCATTTCCTGACACCACAGGGCAGTGGGCGATGAGCCGTGGGGGCTCCCTCTGGGGCGCCTCACCTGGAACTCCACCAGCTGCCTCTGGAGGGCCTCCTGCTCCGCCTGAGCTCTTTCTAGAGTCTTCCTCAGCTCTCTGAGCTCAAACTCCTTGACTGGGAGGAAAGGCAAGAGAAAGCCCTCATTTTCTATCCTTTCCAGCCCACAAACCCGCCCTGCCTTCTGAACCAGGCCTCCCCCAGGCAGCCGCTGGGGCCCCGCTGTGTGTGGCCAGCCTCACAATCCACTTGAACGGAGCTGCTTTCTTTCTCGGCTCACGTAAGGGACACCTGTCCACGGGGAGCGTGGCCTGTACAGGACGGCGTAAACACAGAAAACACCTTCAGAGGGAGGGTTCACACTCGTAACTTGATGCGTTGGAGACTGTCGGACAGTCGGGGAGAACCCGGTGGCCTGGGTTTGAGACTTAGCTCTGCCACTCACCGGCTGTGCCACCCTGGGCAAGTTCCTGAACCTCTCTGTGTGGCACTGACCTCTTCTTTAAAAGGGGGCGAGGCCATCAATGTGCTCACAGGGCGTTATGGGACTGAAGAGGTAATCTGTATAAACTGCTTAGACTTGAGCCTGGCTCGGTGGGGGCGCTCGGTTGCTCCCAACCTGATTATTATTTGATGTATTGTTATTCTCCTAGACGTCACCCTTTCTCTTTTTGTTCCACTTAACAGCACAACCTACCCTGTAGGTGGTTCTGACTAGGGTGGAACATTCCAGATTGCTGGAGTTGCCAGGGAGTTGCTGACCCTGTCCACTCACTTTTCAGAAGTTTGGAGATAAACTCTTGCAATAAACACAAGTCAAGAGAAGCGAAGCTCGTCTGTGGATCCAGGGCTCCTAGGGGAAGTAGGTCAGGGCGCCCACGGTTCTCCTCCGAGTCCCCTTTGCTCACACCCTGACTGCCCTCTTCCTGCGGGCGTCCCATGTGCTTTTAGCACTCGGCGAAATCTCTTTCAAATTCCCCTAAAAAGCAAAGAAACCCCGTGGTAAAGGTCAGCCCATGAGAAAGAATGAGCAGCTCCTCCGGGCCTGGCCCTCTGCCCCAGTGCAGGCGGGCCAGGCCCTGCGCTGGGTCCCCTGCCGGGGCAGGGGTGCGGACAGACACACAGGCAGAGTGCACGGGGCCAATGTTGGAGGGAGGGCAGCAGGGGAGGCTTCCTGGAGGAGGGGGTCCTTGGCTGAGATGCGTAACTTTCCTAACAGCTTAATTAAGATCTAATTCACATACCATACAACCTGCCTGTTTAAAGTAGACAATTCAATGGTTTTTAGGACATTTGGATATGCGCAGCCCTCACCGCAGTCCGTTTTAGAACATATTCATCATTCCCGAAGGAAAGCTGTACCTTCAGCCGGCACCCGCCCACCCCCCAGCCCCGCCCCCTGCCCTGGGCAACAACAGGTGTGCTCTCTACCGATCCCCCTGTTCTGTGCGTGTTCTGGACATGGAATCACACAGGACGGGCTCCTTTGACACTGGTTTTGTAACTCACCACGTTTTCAAGGTTCATCCATGTGTTAATACTTTATTCTTTTTCGTGGCTAAATACTATTCCACAGAATGCACAGGCCCATTCAGTGTATCCGTGGTCAGCTGACAGACGTTTGGGGGGGCCCCCCTTTGGGACACTGCGCTGCTACGCACACTCATAATGTTGGGCACACATTTTCAGTTTCCTCAGGTCTGCACCTGGGACTGGAGTTGCTGGGCCAGGTGGTCACGCTAGGTCTCCCCTCTTGGGGAATGCCAGACTGCCTCCCACGGCCGCGGCATTGGCCATCCCCACCGCAGTGAATCGGGGCGACGATTCCCCCGCCTCTGCGCATGCTCTCACGCATGTCTGCGATGGGGTTTGAAGGATGAACGGGACTGGGCCGTGTTGGGATCCTGGCATCAGCAAAACAATAGCACTGCGCATGTGCAACAGCCCTGCCGCCAATAAGCTCCCCGTTGCCCATAAAAGGCATATAGCCCCTAGAGCAAGAGGACCAATCAGTAAGACCCACGACTCCACCGAGCTTCTCCAGCAACGCCCCTCAGCCAACCAGTATATATACCCGCGATCTTTAAATAAAATTTGCAGCTTGATCAGAATCTTGTCTTGCTGCCATTCCTCGCGTCTCCTGTCCCTCTCACTCCTTCACTAACAGGTCTACCCCAGTTGACTTCCCTGCTGGTCGGGGCAGGGCCGGGTGCGCAGAGATGGGCAGGCCGGCTTGCGGGGCACAAAGGGACCGCAGAGCAGGGGGCTGTGGGGAGGCGCCGGCCGTCTGAGAGTCCCGCAGAGGCAGGTGGGAGGTAGGGGGTTGCTGGTACAGCACGCCCCAAGCTCGTGACAACCGTCGTGGACACCCGGGTCATGCTGGCCGGGTTACAGGGTGTCTGGAGATTCACTCTTAACCCTCACAACAGCACTGTGCAGTCAGCACGCCTGCTGTGCCTGCGTTTGCCCTCGAGGGAACAGAGGAGAGGGGTGGGGAATCTGCCCAGCATATTAAAGGCAGCCAGTGGCAGGGCAGGGACTCACACTCCAGCCCTTCACAGTGACAGGGATGAGTCCACCTCCAGGGTCACAGAGCTGGATGTGTCTGGTGGCCCCTCCAAGGAAGGGAGACACGGGGTCTCAAAACACTGGGACCTCCCATGAGGGAGGTTAGGGGGTGCCTAGGGGTGGGGGAATCGGTACCATGTTTCCTTCAGGGTGCTGCAAATGTTCCTTCCAAATGCGTGTGCAGGCCCGGCTGCACCCACCTGTGAACACACTAAAAACTGCTCTCAGCAGGTGAGTTTCACAGTCTGCAGATTAGATCTCCACGATGCTGTTAAAATGCAGCTCTGGGACCCGGCTCCCCATCTGCTCCGCGCCCCAGCCTTGCTGCAAGGAAGCGGGGGCTTGGGGGTGGGACAGCTCAGGTGTGGCGGAGGCAGTTCCTGGGCTCTCCCCGGCTTGGGGTGTCCACGTGAGCGCCGAAGGGTGGGCAGCTAACGCCTCCTCTGGGCAGGACCAGCCTCGGAGGCCCCAGCTGCCAGGGCCCTGCTTTCCTGCAGCATCGCCGCAATCAAAGCGGACAAGGAAAAGCTCTCAGGAGCCCAGCCGCTCCTGTAAAATCTGCAGGTGGTTTAGAGGGAGGACGAAGTGAGGGTTTTCTATGCCTGTTTCCTTTTAAGCAACCGCAGACGCCTTCAGGGAACCCCCGGCGCACAGCTACACCCACCCACGGCCTCAGGGCCCACAGCACACGGGCCTGCAGATTCCAAAACGAGCCTAGTCCTCTCCAGCGGGCACCGGAGCACACGCTGTTCTCAACGGCAGGTAAGGAGATGCATTTTTGTCAGCACTGCCATCAGTCACCTGAAACAAGACATCCCTGGAAACAGTTCGTTTTCTTTCAAACACCAGCCTCGGCATGAGCCTCCTGCATGTCTGCGCCCCTCTCGTCAATGTTCACGGAGCATCTCCTGCATGCGCGTGTCTGTGTGTGTGTGTTGCAGACTGGTGGTAACAATAACGGGACAATAATTACAAAGGACGAAGGCTCAGGAGAATCACACTTTCCTGATCCCACCCAAGTTGGGGATCAGGAAAGGCTTCCCGGGGTGGGGGTGACCTCTCGGCTGCACCAGGCCACCATGTTCTGATGGCCATCCACAGAAGAGCCCTGCAAAGCGGGCAGTTCCATCCTCACCTTATAGATGGGGTAGTGGAAGCACAGAGAGGTTAAGTGACTGGCCCCAGGGCACTCAGCAAGCACGGTGCAGAGCAGGGACTTAAGTCAGATCTACTTGTTTTAATAACATTGAAGCATAAGTGAAAAAAAAAAGAGAAAAAGATGTCACCCTTTACTGCAGCTCCTGATCGGACTCTGTTCATTCTTAGGGGAGCTTTGCTAGCCCCAGAGCACCCCGGGGTTTCATGTAGCTGGAGCCACTGTGGGGCCTCCTGTGATCCATGGGTCTCAGCTCCCTTGAGTGCACCGCATTTTAATCCATGTATTCAGTGTCTTTGGGACAGAGCTCTGGCTCATCCTTTTCAGCACCTGGCTCAGTGCCTGGAATGGAACAATCGCTCAAGAGTTACTGGTTGAACATTGCATTCATTCATTCATCCATTCACGCATTCATTGCTCCTTTGTGAGCACCAGGTGCTCACCTGTGAGCATCTGCAGGTGCTGCTTCCCCAGCAGGTGTTCTCTCCTGTTGTGCAGAGAACGGAAGAACTGCCTGCAGGTCCGACAGTACAGGTCCTTGCTTCCCTCCCCCTGTGGACAGAACGGGCTCGGAGCAGGGAGGAGGTGCAGGGCACAGGGACGCTGGGCGGGCGGCCGGGCCCTCTCCCCCTGTGAGACCACCTTTGGCTGGAGGCCTTTCCGAGCACCGGGGAGACTTTGCAATCACCCCAAGCCCCCCGTCTCCAGTGGGAGAGAAAGTGCTGGGCCCGTGGCAGAGGGAACGGCTGGGAGTTGCTGAGGATTGGCGGTGCTGTGGGACCAGCCCACACCAGTTCTGGGTTTGCTTATTTTCAAAGAGTTGGCTTTGAAATCCTAAAGCAAATGAACTCTATGACTAAATGACAAGGGTGTACCCTTTTCCCAAATACACATGTGCCAACCCGTGGGCACTGTGTATCCAGGAGCCGGTTCTGGAA
The DNA here is from genome assembly GCA_004026765.1 of Micronycteris hirsuta. Lineage (NCBI taxonomy): Eukaryota > Metazoa > Chordata > Mammalia > Chiroptera > Phyllostomidae > Micronycteris > Micronycteris hirsuta. Next base: position 41,824 of record PVJI01012228.1, on the reverse strand, counting down.
GTAGCACTAGAAACGGTCTCTGACAAAGACTCACTTTATGTCTCTCTGGCCGGCCACCCAGGAAGTGACCACGCTGAGGACTCGGTGTGGCTTGCTATTGCTCAGGAACCCCCTCCTTTATCAGAGGGGGGCTCCTTCAGCCCCCAGATGTGCCCTGACCTGGAGGAAGTCGGGTGTAACCCCTCCCGCCCCGTCTGTGAGGTGTGGCTCTGGCTCTCGCTGAGTGAGCAGGGGGCCCCGCTGAGATGAGATGAGATGATGGAGCGGCCCTGGGAGCTCCAGAGAGGAGAGGGAGGCAGAGGAGGGGAGGGGTGTGGAGGGCTGGGTTTGGAAGGGGCTTCAGGGCGGAGAGAGAGGTCTGCAGCACCGGATGCCCACCAGCTGCAGATACGGGTCAACAGACGTTCCATACCTTCACGTTTGCTTATAGAAATGTATCCTTATATATGGCTCCTTGTAAGGACGCTGATGGCAGAGGAGAGCGGCGTGAGAACTGCCTGTATGAAGTCACTCAAGTCCAAGTTAAGTCGGAGGCCTGCCACGTGCTGCCTGATACAGAACACTGCTGACCTGAGGTGCAAGCCGGCCACAAAGAGCCCCCGGGCAAAGAAAATTCCTGCCAGGGTGGATCAATAGCGGCTCGCCCACACCTCATCGCATCGTTTACCCACTCCGTAAAGGGAAAAGGCAAGGCCACAAAAGGTACCTTTTAAAGGTTAAAGTCAATCCCAGCGTTTTCCTGCTCTCCATTTCCGCATACCGGCCGTTCTCCATACAAACTACAAGCAGAGAAAAGCTCAACCACTGGAGACCCTTTGGGGTCTGTTCCCTCTCTCTCGGGAGGAGAGTCTGCTGCTCTGTCCATGGAGTGGCGCTTCCTGCTTGTTCTTTCTGCTGCGTAAAACCTGCTTTTCCCGCTCGCTGGTCTCCAGCCTCTTGTTTGGCTGAGTCTCGAATTCTTTCCCACACAAAGCCAAGAGCCCCCTTGGCTCGGGGCTCAGTCCCCACCAGGGTCCTTCACATCACTGTGACTGCATAATCCCGCCCCCCTCTTAAGATCCTAATCACATCCTCAAAGACCACCCCCTCGTCTCCACAGAAGGTGACATTCACAGGTCCTGGGGACAGGACCTATACATCTTTGGGGCAGGGAACATTTTGCCGCTGGCTATACCCAGGGAGGGTGATAACCTTAAAACTACCTTTTCACCCCCAAAATACTTACATCGACTGCCAGGAATTCGAGGCTCTTGCTCTGAAATTCACTTTCTGGTATACCTGTTCCGGACAAAGAAACAAATGGCATCATTTAAAATAGCATTTGTCTCAGAAGAAGGCTCAGCTTTGATTTGGGAGGGGGTGGGGGTCCATGTGAGGATCGGAAGTGCCCCCGGGGCTGAGCCGGGTATCTGCAGGCCGCCACGCTTCCGCTGCGGGCTCCCGCGGGGCTCCGCTGCTCAGTTTCAACCGAGTCTGAAAATCCTGTAGCCTGAGGAGACCCCGGCCTCTGACTCCGGTGCAGAAACACAGAAACACCGGGCCGGCTGCGGAGCAAAGGCTGGGTGGGGGGAGCAGAGAGAAAGGAACACAGTTCATTTATTATTGGCATGGCAGATTCTGGGTGATATTTTAATACTTGTTCCTTATAATTATAACATTTGTGTAAACTTTAAAAATTACTATGTTTGAGTAAGACAGTAACACACCTTATTCATTAAAAATAAAGTGAGCTCTGTGGGGTGGCCTTTCTTTGCAACACGCCAGCTTTGCCTGTGATGACAATCTGCAGACTGCCACAATGACCAGGAGACGCCACAGGACTCCGGCTCGCCCGGAGGAGGATGCAAGAGGACGGGATTTCTGCTGAGTCTGACACATGGCGTTTTCAGGAACAAAAACAGGAGCAGGAGTGGCAGCTGCTCTCAGGGACTGCAGGGCACAGTGCTGGCATTTTTGAAGAGACCCGGGGCCTTGCGACCGCCCCTCAGAACCGCCAGAGACCCCACGAGGCTCGGTGGGGTGCGGGTATCTGCTGATACTCCCACGTGAGCCCAGGGGGTTCCCAGTTGGGTATTTCTAGCCACAGGAGTGAGATTGAAAACACATGTGAAGTGGCAACCCGTAAATACAATGGAGCAGAGGAGATACGCAGAATATGGGGTTCCCTTCCTCCCTTAGGCTGAGACCCCCAGAGGCTGACCCTAAGGCCATGATTTTGGTGCGAATGGGCTTTCTGGGTGGTGATCCCAGGAGACACTGGGAGGGGAGTGTGGGAGGGAGTCAGGGAAAGGAAGAAAGCCAGTCTGGTGGGCGTGGCTCAGCACAGGCCACTGCAGTCCATGGGGCACAGTCCCACCAGGAGCCTCTAGGGGGCACACGCACACACTCTCAGTTGTGCCACCAGTGCAGAAAGGAAGTGGAGGTGAGACCGGGGTCCTGGGGTCTCTGTCTGCCACTTCTGCTGTGCACTGGTTTGTGGATGCTCAGCATGTGAACTCCTGGCATCTCTGGTGTGTCTCTGGCCAGGCCAGGCCCAGGCCTGCAGTAGGATGCTCACTGGGGACTGTGGCTGTTGCAGGGACAGGGACCTCCAGCCTCGGCAGCACCAGGGGTGGGCTAGAAACGCAGCCCCCCGACCTCCTGGATGGGAGCCTACATTTTAACAGGGTTCCCTGTGATCCGAGGGGCACTTCTGAGTTCGAGACGCGGTGCATTCCCTGACTGCTGCTCCTTTTTCCCTTTCCAAAGAACAGAACAGAACATAATGGCTGGCCCCAGGAATACCTGGTGGCTTCGGACCCTTGGAGTGGGAGGGAGGGAGACGCCTCTCCGGGGTCCTCAGGCCCAGGGTGTGTCTGACCTGGCCCGGGGCGCTGACCAGGAAGGCCGTGACGCCAGCTGCTTTGTGGGGCTTCCTCTAGCCCCAGCCTGCTTCTCCATAAGTAAAACTGAATCTATTTAATGTGTACAAGATGATTATGGATATACGTGTGCGCTGTGAAATGATGAACACAATCAAGTCAATTAACACATACGCCACTTCACGTGGTTACCTTTTCTGTTGAGTGTGTGATAAGAACACACAATCTAGCCTGGCTGGTGTGGCTCAGTGGATTGAGCGCAGGCTGGGAACCAGAGGGTCCTGGTTCGATTCCCAGTCGGGGCACATGGCTGGGTTGCGGGCCAGGTCCCCAGTGAAGGCCATGTGAGAGGCAACCATACATTGCTCTTTCTCCCTACCTTCTCCTCTCTCTGAAAATAAAGAAATAAAATCTTTAAAAAAAATTCACAGTAATTAAAAAAAAAAAAGAACACACGATCTACCCTCTCCGTGATCCCAACACACGGTGGGGAAAGGACAGATGGACAGCCCCACGCAGAGGAATGACGTTGGGCCCTGATCTCACAGCCGCACAAAACTGAACTTGAAACGGATTCAGGACGTCCATGTAAGACCGGAAGCCGTGAAACGCCTAGAAGGAAACCCAGGGGGAAGCGCCTCACCACAGGGCCAGCCCACCACACCAGCAGCACAGTAGGCCACAGCAAAAGGCAGCGAGTGAGCCCACAGCAGACTGGAAAGCGTCTGCACAGCAGACAGTCAACAGAAGGAACAGGTGGCCTACAGGGGACAAATGCTTGCGAACCACACACTGGCTGAGGGGTCGAGCCCAGGCCCACTCACCGCACAGCGGCTGCGCCGCGGGGGCCGCGTGCCTCCGCAGGAAGGCCCGGCAGGCCTCGGAGCTCTGGTAGGCCTGCAGCTTGCGGACCTAGCGCTGCTTGTCCTCGTCCGCTTCGTAAATATACCTCTGGAAGGGACACAGAGATTCTGAGACCCTCCTGATGTGGGGGGCTGGTGGGCCCTCTTGTCCGACTGCTTGGGGCAATCTAGGATGGTTGGGGAAAGCATAGGCTTTGAGGTTGGACACACTTAGGGGGGGTATGAAAGGGCTTCCTGTAGGAGGTGATGTTGATGTTGGCGTGGGCATGCCTTGATCAGTGTGGCTGAGACGTCCAGCGTGGTGGGGGGGGGCAGAAGTACTGGACACACATGTTCCTAAAAGGGCTTTGACTGCGTCCCACAAGTCAGCGTTTCCTTCTAGGTGGCCCCACGGCACCTTCCGCAGGAGGTTAACAGGTGTGGGGAAGGGGGGTTCCATGGTAGAATGCGTTTGAGAAACACCTCATACCAGCGGTGCCCCCCAGAGCTCCTCATCCCCTGAGGTGCTCTGCCCCTCCTCCCTCCCCTCCTCACCTGCAGACAGCACAGCCTCAGCCGAAACAGGTGTTCTGTGAGCAGAATTACAGTAAGTGCTCCAGAAATCCCTGCAGAGGGTGTTCACTCCAGAACTTCCTACAACTTCCTACACTTATTTGATGACAGACCCACGTTTCATGGATGAACCACCGTGCCTAATGCAGTTTGGGAGAGAGTGCGTGCCAGAGACAACAGAGAACCAGCCATCACTTTTAAGGAGAGGGGTGAGAAGCGCCTCATGCCTGCATTCCAGAAAGTTCCCTCTGGCTCCAGTAAGAAAACACGGTCTAGGAGGAGCAGCCCCCCAATCGAGGCTGAGGACTGCTGGGCCACGTCTTTCCTCGTTCTTCACAGAAAAGGACTCACTTGCTTTTTCTCCTGCGACAGCTGAGCCCACTGCGCGGCCAGCATCTTTGTGATTTCCGTAAACGGCAGGTCTGGGTGCTCGGCCCTCAGCTGGCTTGGCTTTTCTGTTCATTTAGGAATATCACGTACCTGCGCCGGACCGAACAGACATGGCAGCTCTGAGAACCGGCGGGAGGGGGGTCAGCAGGGCCCGTGCAGCTACTTCTACTTTCGTTTCCATAGAAAGAAACCGTCATGGCATTGCCAGTATTTGCCAGGCTAACCCGTGAGACGAAGGTCAATCTAACGGGAAAATGCTCGGATGGCTGTTTATCGCGAGACTGATGAGGTGCATGAAACCGGTGGGCAGGTCACGTACCCGCTGGAGCCTCAGTTTCCCCTCTGTCTAACGGACATAATGTCCCCTGCTAAAAGGGTTACCATGCAGCCTCCATGCTCCAGGCACGGGCCCCGCACCCTGCCGACCGAAGGGATCTGAAGTGTACAAACCAGTCTTGGGACCAGCAAGAAAACAGAAAAGACCCTTGCTCTTAGAACTGTGTGGACCTGAGGACAAAGAGGAAATCCCACGGGCTTCCAGAGGAGCAAGGAGACCCTCCGAGCAGGGGGGAGGGAGTAGCATGGGACTTCTCTTCTGCAGCCCAAGATGCCGGGGGACAGGCGGCAAGGTCTCAGGGCACTGGGAGTGGCTTTCAAGGCTTGATAAAGGTTATCCACCTCCCCTGCGCCCCCAGGACACCCACATCTGTGAGCTGGAAGGGAACCCAGACGCTGACCCCACGGCCACCCCCTTCCTGATGGTGGCCCAAGCCCAGCTCTTCTGGCCTCTCCTTTGATCCAAACTCCATTCCAGGTTCAAGAGCCAAACCGCCACCCTTATCCCTGTGGTATGAAGCTCCTAACGACCAGGGACCCTGGGAAACTGGTGACAGCTGAGATGGATCGTGGCCGTGCCCGGCACACAGCATAGGCCACGAGGTGAGCCCCAAATGTCCCTTCACACCAGGTCAGGCAAGTGCCCCCGATCTTACCCTGTCGTGGGAGCTCGGGGAACAGAAATGTCCCTCGGGGGTCTCCTTCTCTTGCCTTTGGGCCAGCCCCCTCTCCTTTTCTGAAAGAGAAACACCACAGGGAAGCCACAAGACCGTCAGCCCTGACCCACCAGACGCGAATCACAGTTCACAATGACAATGACAACAGCCAAGTGTCCTCTCTGGGCTCCACCACATGGCCTCTAACCTCCGAGCACCTTGGCAGAGTAGCGGCAATCGTCCCTGGAAGGCGAGGGACCAAGGCATGGAGGGCTGCACCTGCTGCCCCAGTGTCCCCCAGCAGGGACGGGAGCTGGGACGGTCTTACTTCTTGTGTTAAGACTGCACAATACTCGTGGGGCACAATCAAGAAAGCACCCCGAAGGTTAGGAAACTGGATTCACAGGGGGCTGGGAAGAGCCTTGGCACTGGGGGTGGGGGTACCATCTGAGCTGGACTGGTGCTCAGCCTGGGGCCACATCTCAGCTCTGCCACTTACCCACCACGTGGCCTTAGGTAAATTAGGAACATCCCCGTGCCTCAGTTTCCCCACTTATAAACTGGGAATCATAATAGCCCTTAGCTTGTGGGGCACAATGAGGATTAAATGTGTTAATATGTGTGTACATAGTTCTTAGAACAGAGCCAGGCACCCAGGAAGTGGTCACTTAGCACCGGCTGCTGGGACTGAACACGGGACCCTCTCCTGTTGAAGCCGGCTCTTGGGAGGGAAACCCAGGCTCACTCTTCATTGAATTCCTTGGTTCACTGGCAGTGCCTGAGCCCTTGCTATCCTCAGGACCCTGTGCCATGCTTGGAGGTTAGAGGGCTGAATAAGACACAGGCCCTGGTCTCGGCAGCTCATGGGCTAATGGTGGAGACTGACTTGTATAAAACAATCGCAACAATTCATTACAGGGGAAGAGGGTTCCGGAATGGCAGTCTGGATGCCTGCATTCAGGACTCAGTTCACAGTTTCTTAAACTACACACACACGCACCAAAAAGGGTGGAGAGTAATCAAAATATGGCCTTGAACATCTGTTTCAATCGTCTGGGCTTTCTAGCTTTCAAAGCTCCCTCCCAGACATGCCCATCCTGGACTCCCCAGTGATCAGGAGTCACTAAGCTGGGTAGTGCCCTGAAGGCTGCTGGGTGGGGACCTGGCACCTGCCAGAGCCAGGCCAGATGTGCCGGGGACCAAAGGACAGAGGAGGTCTGGGCGGCGAGGGAGGGTCGAGCACAGGCCAGGCAGAGGCCACGAGCCGGTAGCCACCACGTGCGCCAGTGCGACAGGGCTGCAGGTGCCTGGGAGGCGCGAGGCACGCGGCAGGTGCCCAGTAAAGGACTCCCTTCCTCACTCCCTCGTGTTCGGTCAGTTGCGCTGTTTCCTGGAGCCGGGAAGGGAAGGAGGCCGCCATTTCAGCACCACGGAGAGCTCCCAGGGCCTGGCAGCTCTGATTTCTGCAATAACCAGGACTGCAATCACCCTTTCCAGGCGTCGCTGGGGCTTTCCAAAAATGCTGCTGGGTGTGGGACTCATTCCCCAGTTAGAGCACATGTCATCACTCCGTGTCTCAGGAAGACACTCAGAATGATGGCGTGAGCTGGCCACTGAGTGGCAGTGCCAACCGAGAGCCAGGAGCACAGCCCGGCTTCTGTTAGGGCCACGCCTCCTGAGGGCGGCCCCTCAGCTGCCTGGGGCCCGTGGGACGTGGGTCAGGTCACCTGTGCCCCGCATCACAGCAGCTACCTCTGTCCTCCCTTGCTCAGCCCCTCCACTGTAGCCTGGAGAGAAGGCTGTTTTAAAAAAAAAATTTTTTTTTGTTAATTGGAGGAAATACTTAAATCCACTTTATTGTGCTACTCTATATTCTGTTCCTCTAAGTCAAACTGCACAGTAAATGGGCTTGTCACTTCACTGCCATCCTTGGCTCTTCATTTCAGCTTCTTTATTAAAAGAAACGCTTTCCTGCCTGTTTTCTTCGTTTGCCCAGAAACCGTAGTTACTGAGACAAAGGTGCTTGGAAAGGCTGCCGGCAGACTTGCCTCTGAGGCGTTCTGTTCTCGCTGAATTTCTCACACAGGGTTCGTACCAGATTGGTCTGCCCTACATGGAGCCATGCACCCCGAGAACCGGTCATTAGCACAGGGTGTCACTACGTGAGAACATTTCCCACACGCCCGAGTCCATCAGCTAAACGGGGGAAGAGAGGAGGAAGACAATGGAGCAAAGAAGGGTGGATTTTTTAAAAAAATGTAGCCAACAGCAGAGCAGAAAAAAATCAACCGATTGGCAACATTCTAGGGAGAAAAATCCACTCCAATAGGATTCTTGACCAGCCCAGACCTTCCGTGGTCAAACTGCAGCAGACAGTGACTGTGACACTTCCCCTCCAGCCCTGGGCCACCTCCCTCTGGGCGCCCTCCACAGGTGGGAGAAAGGATCAAACTCTTGTCTTATCTACACCGAGGCTGCGCACAGAGTTTTTGTCACGTGCCACTGACAGAAAAGGTCACTGCTCCTTTCTGGAATTTCTCAGCAGACCTGGCGCTCTCTCAGCTGAGCTACTACAAGAATAAGTTGAAAAGGAAAAACCCACTGTTGCATACCTATAACGGACCAGACCCTTTGGCAGGTGACTATTACCATTCAGTCTTCAGGAATTCCTTTAAAGTGGACGATGCACCCCCATTTTACCCGGAAGGAACCGAGGCCTGAAGAGCTAACATGCCTTGTACAAAGTGCTGCAGCTGGGGGGTGGTTAACCGGGATCCCAGCACCCATCTGTCTGCCTCCAAAGCCCGCCTGCCTCCTACTTGGCCCCCACTGTGCCCTGCACTCCTCACTAGTTGCTTTTCAAACACCGAGCATGGATTGGGGCTGCCCCCCCAGATGGGAACTGCTCCCCTCACCTCAAAACCTTCCCCAGGAACCCTAAGTTCTCTGAGTGGTTAGGGTAGAAGCCAGACTCTCTGAGCTCAAATTCTGCTCTGCCATTTACTGTGTGACCCTGAACAAGTTCCTTGACCTTTCTGTGCCTCAATTTTATCCACGTTGAAAAATGGGGTTAAAAATACCAATCTCAGAGGGCTGATAAGGTTCAAAGAGACGATGCGCAGGAATGCCTGGCCCAGAGCTTGGAGAACAGAAAAGCAAAGTGTGAAGCTGCTGCCGCTCAGTACGATGCTGGCTCAGCACATGCTGCCCTCCGCCCCAGGTCTGGGCCTCGCACTTGCCTTTGGCTCCTCGGTGGCCTGCCCCTTTGCGTCACCCCGGTCTGCCGGCACAATGTGCTGCATGGGCAAAGATACCAGGTCCTGGTGGTGGGTCTGGATCACGGGGCTCTCGGGCATCAGGGCGCCTGTCCCATTTGGAGGTAGGGATGGGGGGGTTCTGCAGGCACGGCAACAGAAACGGCCGGTAAGGTCAGAGAGATTGACGTCACCGCCACGCCTACAGCCCATCCCCGACAGGCACTCTGTGATATGACTTTCATATTTTCAAATGCTCACAAGTGACAGTAATGCCCGAAACTGAGGTGGTGGGCGCTTTCCCAGGGCACACATGCTAACTACACGCGGGGGGGGGGGTGTGGCGGGGTGGTGGGGCAGGGGCAGTGCCTAGAAACAAGTCGCTCCTGGTGGGCGGGCACAGCGGAGGGCCTTGGGCCCAGCCCTCAAGCCCTGCTCCGTTGGGCTTGGCTTAGGGCCTCGAGTTCAGTGGTAACCCAGTCATGGTTACCAGTGTGGGTTCCAGACCTGGACCACCAGGTTCAACCCCAGCTCCCGCGGATCAGCTTCACCTGTGGGGTTGGCGGCTCCGTCTCATAGGTGAGGGTGGTGCAGACCCACTCCACGGAGCTGTGGAGAGTCCTGCTCATGCAACAGGCACTTGCAGGGTGCCCGCTGGGAGCGGGCATCAGGGCCCAGAGCAGACTGGAAATCAGTGCCCAAAGTTCACATTCTAGGGGTGAGGCTTAAACTGAACCTTGTGAATTCCTCAGCGCAGCGCATGGCACTTAGTAAGCTCTCAGGAAATGTCACTATTATTTTAGTGGCATTTTAAATCGGCGCATTTGCAGAAATCTATCCCTTGAGAATGCCAACTCCAGTCAGGTTATCCCCTGGTCCCTAGGCAGGGAGCAGGATGGGGACAATGACCCCATTTTACAGACAGGTGGCAGGTGGGGACGGGCACTGCATAGCTCAGGTCTACGAGGGGCACGCACGACCTGCTCCCCCCCCCCACACACACAACACACACACAGGCCGTGTACAGAGAGGGAAACTAATGGAAGCTCACGGGGAAGCAGAGCAATGGCCCAGAGTCACACAGGAGGGACAGACCAGGTGAGTTCCGGCTCCCAGCTGTCCGGCTGCCAGCCCGGGGGTCTGAGCCATCCTGAGTGGCAGGTGACACCTCTCAAGGCACCGCCCTCAGGGTGGCCCCACCAGTTTCCCACTGGGCATTATTACTTCACAAGTCACGATGCCCACAGTGCTCGCTGCCAAAGCGTCCCAGACGCCTACCCTCCGGCAGTGAGGGAGGACAGGGAGGAGCCCACCGACTCTCCTCGCAGCTTCCCAGTGAGAAGAAACGTGGCAACTATTGATGACCAGACCAAGACTTCCAGCATTTTCCTGGCCTGTCCCATTTTTATATCTTCATGAACAAGCCTGGTCTAGACCTTGTAATCCATCACATGGGCTGTTCTTATTTTTTAGGGGATAGTATTTTTGTTTTGAATCATAACTCGTGGGTGCAGCTCAGAACTCAAGGTCCCCCTGGGGTGATTCAGTAAAAGGGAGCTGTCGCCCCTCCACGCTCAGCCAGCTCCCAGTCTCAGTTCCCTGGAGGGCGGAGCCATGCCGATCATTCGCCCAGTGCCCTCAGTTTAGTCATGAGCAAACTAAGGCTCAGGGGTCTTCTATGACTTGCTCAAGATTACTCCAACCCCGCGGTAGGTGGCACCTGCTCCGGAGCCCCGGCCTCCCCACAGGCTGGGCAGTGCAGTGGTCACACCTATGACTCAGCTAGAACTCCTGGCTTCAGAGCCAGTGGTCCCCTCCCACCTACATCTCTCAGTGTCTTGGTTCTCCCACCTGTGAGATGGGCTACCAAGAAGGTGTCACCGAGCCTTTCTGCAGTTGCAGTGCCTGGCACCCGGGAAGCAGGCTATAGCCCAGAACTGCTGTTATTCTAACTTCAGAGCCTGCACTGGAACCCGAGAATACCGTCTGCAGGTTCAACTTTAGGCCCGAATTCCACATGCCCTCTGGTGACAGAAACACTTTAGCCAGGAGCAAATTACCCGATTTTCACTTAATTATTCTACAAAGTTGGGAAACAGGATTTTCTGCATAAGGGCAGGCTCTGGGAGACCTGAACCTTTCCAGCGTCAATTTCAACATTTGTGCGCTTGGTCTGAAGCTTTGGCACCCAGCGACCCCGGTTCGAATCCTGGTTATGCCAGTTACTACCAGCGAGGCCCCATTCAGATCCCTGAAGGCCTTAGGTCTCTCACTGTGGAGCTGAGGCTATGCCCGCCCCAGGTCACTGTGTGCATTAGACGCGACAGGTGACTGCAGGTGCGCTGAGCCCAGAGCCAGGGGCCCAGAGTGCCCCATCGTGGTCTGAGTTGCCAGCTGGCCGAGCGTCCAGTGCGTCCCAGGAAGCGGTGGTGCCCGGATTGCAGGCCGGCCCCGGAGCTCGGGCCGCATCTCCCTCAGCACTGGAGGCCGCGGAGGGCCGTGGACCCGCTCAAGGGCGGCGCGGAGCCGGGCTGGGCCGGGCGAGGTCACCGCGGCACGGGGACTGGCCAGGCACCTGAGCCGAGGGACACGCAGGAAGCCGACCGCGCCGGAGCGTAGACCCGAGTCACGTGCCACGGCCCGGGCATCTGCACCCGTGCCGCCCGCCTCGGCAATACCCGGGCGCCCCGACCCCGACCCGGGGACGACCCCACGCTCCCAGGAAGCGGGCCGCGCGACGCGGAGGGAGCCGCAAGTCCAGCCACTGACACGCAGACCGGCCGCTGTCCCGCTGCGTGTCACCCGCCCGCGAGGGTCGCCGCCCCGTGCCCTCTTCTTCCCCCGCCCCGCGCGCAGTCTTGGGGTTGGGGAACCCGCAAGATTAGCAGCGCTGGGGCCCGCGACTCGAAGCGCGCGGACGCCCGGGCGCTGGCTGGGTCCGCTCGGGACCGCACAGCGCCGCGCCGCCGGGGTCCTGGGAGGGCTGGCGGGCGAGGGTCCCAGCCGCGCAGGGTGCTCCGTGCTCCACGCTTTCTGAGCAACCCGGGTTGGGCCGGGCGAGGGGCGGGGGCGGGGCGAGAGACTGGGACCGGCGAGTGGGCGGGGCAGAGGCCGGCAGCCACGCCCCGCGCCTCCCGCCCCGCCCCCGCCAGAGCCCTCCCACCGCCAGCCCCCCGCAGTTACGTAAGTGTACCCAGTTAGCTAGAAAGAGCTGATCAGCGAAGGCTCATCTTTAAATTATTTATACGTATTTTAATATTTTTACGTCATACAAAAAAATGCACAATGCATTGTGGGGAAATTAGAGAATTCAGAGCAGCCCCTTTCAGGAATCCAGCACTTCAAAGCCACGCACCTGGTAACTTATTAGTGTACCTCCTTTACGTTAAAAATATTCAAAATACAATTTTAACGGTTATTCTAAACAGTTAGAAATAGTCAGGAAAGTGAGAGACATATTTACATAGTTGGCTACATTAAAAGTTTGTTGTTTTGTGGCAAGAGGTGAGACAAGCTAAGTCGAGAGATGGATGCTGGGCCTGGAAACGGGCGCAGGGGTGACTGCTCTACTGGAAGCGCTACAAATGTTCAAACAGGAAGCCCGGTAAAAATGGACAAAGGATCTGCATGGACAATTCTCAAGGGACTAAAGCTGAAGGTGTATATTTTCAAACATGTATATTGAATTCCTCCAATTCCCCAGTAGGCAGAGGAAGGCAAACTAAAATCGCAAGGACATATGCCTTCGCCCAGCAGAGCGGCCGCCTGCACTGCACGCTGTAGCACCGGCTGTAGACCGAACGGCCGCGCCTTGAGGCATAAGGGCCACGTGTCACAGAGTCTCAGGAAGGTCATTGGGCTACATCTATTCGTTTAGATCTTCAAACCGTAGATTCCACTCCTGGGAATCCATCCACAGACATAGAAGCACTGACCCCTGAGGACGTACGTGCAAGGATATTTACCACCCTTGCTCTGAGTTGGTGAGGACGCGGCTCCAGCCTGGGGTGCCGCCAGCCTTTCACAGGATGACGCTGGTTCCCCTAAGGCGATGGCAGGGATTTTCACCAGGTGATGATCCGCATGAAAAGTGAGAAGCAGATACATGCAATTATGATGGATTCATTTTGTAAAAGAGTGACCCCCAAGCCCCTGTATGCACGTGTAAATATGTGTGTGCGTATAATATGTACAGTACTTACACATGTGTTTATGGAGAAAACAATGCAACAAAATAAGCGAGGCAGTGAAATTGGGCCACCTGGTGGGGGTGTGTTGTGGTAGTTGGGTCGCACTTATAATAAAGGTATAAAAGGGCCCGTGCCTGTGCACTTACACCTGTGCATCTGCACACGCAGGAGGCACAAAGACCTGGTCACTCGAGGGCCCGTGGGGCTTAGCAGGCAAAGTGAGATTCAAGGTGACCTGCGTTTTCCTCTCTAGGGCTGCCTGCATTGTTTGCGTGGTTTACAATGAGCATGCATTATTCATAGACCCAGGAATAGCCCACAGAAAGCTGTTTTCATGGAAAGGTAGCAAGGAGAAGCAAAAAGCACGTTCTGGCATAGAGACCTCGATGCTGACGAGGCCAGATGCCCCCTGTACTGATGGCAACATGGTGACAGAGAACGCCGGTGCTCTACCTGCCTTGCCCCTCTCCTGGTGGCTCCACCCGATTCTGGAGGAAAAGCCCATGGGCCCCCTGTGCCCATGCCAGAGCGTCGGTCTGCTGCCTTCATGTTCCCCAGTGTCTGGAACACGCTTTATTCTGAGACAATACGTAGAGTCATGTGCCGCTGTAAGAAACAGTACAGAGAGACCAGCCCAGTACACCCTTCGCCAGACTCCCCAGTGGGGCCACCTCACAGACTGGAGGACGTGAGAACGACAGGACGAAGCTGGCGATCAGCTTCGCTACAATCCTCTCAGCTTACTTAGATTTCCCCGTCTTCACGTGAACTCGTGTGTGTGCGTGTGTGTGTTCAGTTCTGTGTGATTTTATCAAGTGCAGATTCGTATGCCCCCCTCCACGATCAAGCCACAGGACAGACCATACCAGGAAGCTTCCTGCTAACCCTTTATAGCCACAGCCACCTCCCCGCCCCGCCCCCACCTCCTGGCAACCGCTAACCAGTTCTCGGTGTCACCATTTTGTTGCTTCGATAGTGTTGTGTCTGTGGAGCCCTGCAGCTCTGCCTCGCTTAGCCCGTTCTCATCTTCGTCCTCCTGGGTTTGAAAGGCGATCGGTGGAGGGCATGGACTTGGGGTCCCAGAGACCCGGCTGGAGTGTCCAGATCCTTTTCATCAGGGTCACTGGGACTCCCCAAGTCTTGGTTGTCTCCTCTGGAAATGGGCCTCACAAAGCCCCATCTGCAGGGGTGGAAAGAGGCAAGCTTTTCTGCTCTGAATACCCACGGCACTCACCACCTGGGCACAACCAGCAGCCCCGCGTTTGTAATCTACGAGGTCTGTCCGGAAAAAACCCAGCCACTGTCAGTATAACGAGAACAGTTTGAGCAACATTGATATGACCTGGCGGCCAAGGAGGATGGAGTGAATGCACATGTGTGAACAATGATGACTTCACTGTACTAGTCAGTGGGGGCGGTACATGTCATTGAGTGAGCAAGTGTACTGTGTGGCCATTGCATTCAAAGTGACTGAGCAAGTAGAGCAATGAATGTGCATCCAATTTTGTGTTAAGCTTGAACATTCCTCTGTGGAAACTATTGTGATGGCTCAGAAGGCCGCGGTTTGCGGACCACTGGTGATTGGCAGCTTCATCACAACAACATGCCCACTCATGCATCACATCTTATGCAGTTTTTTGGTGAAACATCAAATTACCCAGGTGACTCAGTCCCCCTACAGCCCAGATTTGGTGCCCTGTGACTTCTGGCTTTTCCCAAAATTAAAATCACCTTTGAAAGGGAAGAGATTTCAGACCATCAATAAGATTCAGGAAGATATGATGGTGTAGCTGATGGCGATTGGGAGAACTGTGTTAGGTCCCACGGTGCCTACTTTAAAGGGGACTGAGGCGTCACTGTCCTGTGCACACTGTTTTTTGTACCTTCTTCAATAGATGTCTCTAGTTTTCATAGCACTGGCTGCGTACTTTCTGGACAGACCTCGTTTTATTTCAGCGGTCTTACCGGCCCGTGAGGAAGGTGCTGTTCTCCCCATTCCTCAGATGAGGGAACTGAGGCTCAAGATGACATAGGGGGCTGATGGTGGGATGGAATTCACATTCCAGACTGTCTGGCAGGGGTGGGTGTGGCATCATTTCTACTTGACAGGGAGGTGACGGAGACTTGTCACAGGGACACAGCTAACTTGTGGCCTAGCCAATGACAAAGGCTGGTATGCCCCATTCCTTGCCCAGCACTGGTTGCCTGTGCCCCTCTGCCTCAGGGGGACGCCCAGGGCTTTCCCTTTGCGCCTTTGCAGTGCACGGGGGGTCGAGTCTCCTCCGCTGCAGGAGGAGGCGCTGCCACTTACCTGCCTGTGACCTTAGGAAAATTATTGAACCTTTCCATTCCTCAGTTTCTAAGGACACGGTGGGGATCAAAATGACTTAATATATGTGAGGCTCAGCATAGTACCTGGAATCCAGTAAGTGCTCAATAAATGTTAGCTAATGATGTAATTATTCCCTTACTCCCAGGGCTGGGCTGCTGAGCTTTGAATCCTGGTTCCACTGGCTATGTGATCTTTGGCAAATGACCCAACCTCGCTCTGCCGAGGGCTGTTGTGCAGACTGAAGAGCCGATCCTCACAGGGTGCTGGGCTTGGGGGCCTGCTTGGAGCAAGCCTGACCAGTGTGCTCTCGTTACTATTACTACTCGCTCCCTCCCCCTGCCCAGTGTCCCCCCACCAAGACAGCTTACCACCCAAAAAGCAAGTCATCAGTTGGAACGTTTTCAACCACCCAGTCAAGGGTGGGTGGGGGCGTGGTGTGCCACTTAGAGGTCCCTGACCTGTCCTTCTGGGACCACGGCTGAAACTGCCCTGGATCCTTGTCACCACCATCAACAGCTCTCCCCCCTACTTCCCTTCCAGCCTCCGTGCACGTGCCAGACTCTGCCCCCTGCTGCAGCAGCATCTCTCCCTCTTCCAAATTCCCTGGTCACCAGCCGTCCGCTCTTAAATGTGTGTGTCCTCCGAGGGGTGGCAGGTCAGAAACCCATGCCATGGTCTTCATGCTTCCATGCTGTTCCCTCTGCTTCTTCCCTCCTTGTTTAAGCTCAGTTCAAATGTTTCCTCCTCCAGGAAGCCCCTCTGATTCATTTAGGCATCTCTAGGTGCTCCTTCCCCTGCCCTCCCACCACCCTGGGCTCCCCCATCACAGTGACCCACGTACTCTTCTGTCTCTCCCACTGCTCACAAGCTCTTGAGGACAGACACTGGTTGTCTCCCTGCCATGCCCCTGGTGCCTGGGCAGCCCTGGCACGCAGCAGATGCCCTGCCATGTCTAAGTGGATTAAATTGTGTCAGTTTGCTTGGGCTGCCATAACCAAGCGCCATGGCCTGGGTGGCCCAGAAACTCACTTTATCACACTTCTGGAGGCTGGAAGTCCAAGATCGGGGCGTGGGCAGGGTTAGTTCCTTCTGAGGCCTCTCTCCTTGGCATGTAGATAACGTGTCTTTTCCCTGTGTCCTCATATGGTCGTCCCTCTGTGTCTGTGTCCTATGACTTTTTCTTGTAAGGACACCAGTCAGGTTGGATCAGGACCCACCCCAGTGGCTTCTTTTATCTTAATCATGTATTTAAAGACCTGATACCCAAATACGGTCACATTCTGAGGTCCTGGGGTTAGGACGTTGACATATGGATTTTGAGGGACATAATTAGCCCACAACATCCACTGTCTCTTTCCCTCTGACTTCCTGTTACCACACTTCCTCTCATGCCAGGAGGTGCTGAGGTGGCCGAGGGCATTAGGGGGAAGTAGTGAAAGGAAGCTGGGTCAACAATGCCTTCTTATGAGTTTAATGGGCTGTGTTCACATGGTTCTCAGCCAATCTGTGAAGGTCAAGCTCTCCCTCCCTGGGCAGGTATAACGGCCTCCCCCACACTGTGCCAAGCCAGAGTCACTGGGTCAGAACCTGTGAGAGGGGGCCTGGCACCAGAGTATGTGGGTAGAGGAGCAGACACAGGGCGTACAAGGAGATTCTTCCAACAGGGAGACCTGGACTTGCAGACCTTCCAAGTCACAAGGCAAGCTGGGAATCGCTCAGTCCAGGACCTCTCAGCTCACACGGGAATCACCAGGGGCACTCAGCAAAATCCCGGTTCCTGGGCCCTGCTACTCAGAGGCCCCACCTTAGTGGGGTGCAAAGAGGCCCAGGCAACATCTGCCTTTGTCCGGTGCCTCCCCACCTGCCTGTGGGGGGCACCAAGGAGCAGGGAGTGTGGCTGAGTCATCTCCAGGTGTGAGTGTGTGCAATTGCCTTTATTGTGAACATGAATACAATTACAATAAAGAGACTAGAAAGAGTAATTCTTCTAAAGCTTAGTGTTCATTTAGGAAAGAACGAAAGAGGTTTTCCCAAATTTGACAATAAATGAGCGTGACGACCGCCAGTGAATTATGAGGCTGAAAGAAAGTGTTCTAACCGACATGGAAAAAATTTCTTTGTTGGAGGAGGGCCCTGAATTTTCTATTTTCTCCACAAGAAAAAATATTACAATATCTTTGTCCTATGAAGAGACTATCCAAAAGAATGAAAAATAAACAACAAAAGATGTAAAGAAAGATATAAAGGTGGATGTCAGGTCGTTCATTTTAAAAATTATTATTTCTCTGGATTTTGTAAAGTTTGGGATATCTGTCAACTTCCAACATTAAAAAAAACTGTTTTTTATTATTCTAAATAAATATTCACTTTTAGACCTAATTTTGTATTTGTAAAATTTTCCTTAATTTTTTTTTCTTAGAGAAGGCCTCTAAATTGCAGAAGCTTTAGGTCCTACAAAACCTGTATGAAACCTTGTCTGCCACTGCTAGTTGCCTGCCTCATCTCCGCCCTCCCCTCCTCCTCACCCACAGAACCCTGCTTTTGTTTCAGGCAATAAGGTGCCAACCTTAACGTAAAACGAAAAAATTTCCATGAAGCCAGGGGTGGCCATGTGATCTGCTTTGGCCAATGAACCCCGCGGGGAGTGACGTGTCTCTCCCAACAGGAAGTGTTAAACGCCAGTACCGTTTGCCACCTTTTCTTTCTACTACCAAAACGACCACAAGTACCCAGTTGAGACAAACCAGGATAAGCAGAGCCCTCTGCTGGACGGATGGGATGTGTTGCATGAGTAAGAAGGGCGGTGGGAGTTGAGTTTGTTTGTTACTGGGTCTTGTAGTTTATTCTGACCAGTATATTTTAAATACGTAAATCTGACAGTGGTCCTGGGGACCACCTCACCGGGCGAAACAGTCTCAGGATAAACAGCCCTCTCCCCATAGTCTACGAGATGCCCCAGCCTCCGCCCCGCTCGCCGTGCTTGTCTTTGGCCAGTCTCCCTTTCACCTTGCTCTGGCCTGGAGACATCTGCTCTTTTTAAGATTCTCAAATATGCCACGTTTTCCTCTGAGCGTTTACCCCTGCTTAGGAGAAGGCTCCATGCGGATGCTCTGCCCTCCCTTCACTTTGCGGGAATGTGATTCCCAGGAGGGCTGCGGCTCCTCTCTGCTGTTCCCTGGGGTATCCCTAAGATCTTCATGCCTACCTGGTTCCTAGAAGGTGCTCAATGAGTATCTGTGGAACGAAACTGAATGAATGAATCTTTGCCTAGCTCAAAGCCGCTCTTCCTTCAGGCCTCGGGTGGGCACCATATCGTTCATTCCACTGCTGTTTGGTGATACGGCTTTGCCCAGTGGTGACGGTCACGGGCTCAGGAGTAAGAGTCCCTGCTCCACCACTTGTTAGCTGAGGCACCTTCAACATTTCCCTTTAACCTGTGACCCTGAGATTTCTGTACAAAGGGGAAAATCTCGTACCCGCTGTCGTTTTATCTTCTCGAGCACCAACTGCTTAGGATGGTTAGCCTCAGGTTTTATATGCCAACCCCCAACAGAACAAAACAAAATTGGATGTGAACCTTCCGTGGGTAGGGACAAACTTCCGGGGCCGTTAGCTCTAAGTGGCGTCTCGAAGCCCCTCCCAGGGACAGCTTCTACCCAAAGGGCACCCAGACCTGGCGCGGCATGGGGCGCTCATCCTAGGGACCCCAGCCACTCCCCGGTGCGGGCTGCCCGGCCCAATGCGCACGCTCAGACCTGCCCGCGCCTCCTCTCCCCCAGCAGTACCGCTCCCGGCGTCTGCCCGAGGCGGGGGCGGGGCGAGCGAACACCTGCCCTCTTCTCTGACTGACAGGAGGGAGGGCCAATCGTGGAGGTGCCTCGGGGGGAGGGGCGGGGCCTCACTGGGAGCCCTGCGCCGGGCGGCCGCCGGAGCTGCACCCGGAGTGTGCGGCACGCGCCGGCCGGCTGCCGGGAGCACTGTCACCGGCGCTGCTGCAGCTGGACCCCCGCCGAGCCGCGCGCGCATCAGGCCGTCTTCACCATTTGCTTCTTACGTGTTTTTTTTTCACGCGTCCTTTTTCTTTTCCGTTTTGTTCTTTATAAGGCGGGGGCGGCGGCAGCGTAATCTCGGGGCAGGGAGGTGGCGGCCGGAGGATGCGGCGCGGGGCTGCGCTCGCTACGCCCGCTGCTGCTGCCCGGCTCGGGCCTGAGCGCCGAGCAGGTAGGTACAGGTACGCCGGGGGAAGGGAGGCGCGCGCTGTCCAAAGGGGACCCGCAGACCTCGCGACCGATGGGTGGACCTGGTGGCAAGGGACGCGGTGACCGGTGCCGCTCCACCCCATCGCCCACCTTCTCCTCCAGCCTTCGCGCCCGCTCCTGAGCCCCCTGCCACTTTCACTTCTCACTTCGGTGGGCCCCCGCCCTTTCATTCCCATCCCCCACTCCTCTCCAAATCTGCCCTCAGCATCTTGCAGCCAGAGGCTTCCGCGTCGCCTCTCTCCCTACGTCCCTCCCTGTCCTGCCCCAGCCCCTCTTTCTTCCTCACGCCAACCCTATTTCCGTACACCTCCCATTCCGCCCCCGAACTAAGGAGGGGGAGGGGATCCACCAAGTGCCTCCAGGGAGTGGCTAGGGGGGCGTGGCCGGCTTCTACCCTCGGTGTCCTACCGGCCAGGTAGGTCAGGATCCCCGGATCCCGGCCGAGGTGGCACAGAGGATGGAGCCTGGGACCGCGCAGCGGCAGCTGGGGGCCGGGAGGGTGAGGCTGCCCTGCCTGCACCCCCCACCCCACGCACAGCACACGCTGCCGCAGCTCCTGCCACGCACACCCCCGCGCTGCTCCGCCCACGTGGGCACCGGGGAGGAGGCTGGGGAGACGGGAAGAAAGGCTGGTACCCACCCTCCTGCCCCGCTGGCGCGCCCTGGGCGCACTAGGCCTCCGGAGATGGCGTGTGGGGATGGCTTCAGTGGGGCTGGGCACCTGGTCGGGCACCCTGCGTTCAGGCGAGCGGCCTCTCAGGCCTGTGTTAGTGCGCCACGCCCTCGGCTCCAGCTCCTCTCTCCCTCTCTCCATCTTTCCGGCACTCCTCCCTCTTTGCTGCGGGCTCCGGAGGATCCGGCCTGGTCATCCCCGATAGAGGCCGCTTGCCAGGCTTAGTCTTTCCCCTTAGAAGCACCCCCCTCCCCCGCCCCCTCCCCTGCCCTTCTTCTGCCTGCTTGGCCGGTCTGGGCTCTCCGCCAGCGTCTGCCCGGCTCCTTAAGCTCTCGAGATACTGTGCTGTATCGAACCGCTGGGCCGCCTCCGCCAACCCCAGCCCTCCCATGCTCACGCCCAGGCACTCTGTCCTTGGGCCTTTGCTCGTGCTGTTCCCTCTCTGGGAACGCCCTTCCTTCAACTGGCCGAGTCCTTCTGGACCAAGGTCAAGGAGAGCCCCTCGCCCCTCCTGAGCTTCCCTATGTGGCAGAGCTGGAGACACTGCTGCTGTCCCCTTTGATGGCCTCTGCGTCCCTGACCATTTCAGGAAGTTTGGAAGGGCAGGGACAACCTCGGCCAGTCACACAGGGCCTTGGGGGGTCCCTCACCCCTAACTCAGTGTGACCCACTGGTGTGCAGAGAGGCTGTGGGAGGAGCTAGCTTCTCCTCCAGGACCTTGGACAGGTGTGTGGCCTCTCCGGGTGGGTGAGGAGGCGGGGAAGGTTTGGGGATGGGGTGGGTGGTGAGGGTGCCCCAGCAGGATGGGTGCGCAGGTGGGCGTTGTCAGTTCCGTGGAAACCTGCTGCTCTGAGGAAGCTCCTGGTGCAACTGCGTGGAGGCTTATGGGCGCTTGCAAAGTTCTCGTTGTTGCTGAGACTCCTGTGCGCTGTCTGCGGTGCTGGACGTGTCTGCTCCGAGTCTGGGGCAGTTCTCACCTTGAGGCTTCTCACAGCCAGGAGCCCCTCAGGTGGGCCCAACAGATGTGATCATTGCCATTTTCCTCCTTCACAAACCGTCCGCTGCTCCCCCTGCTCCCGTGACCTCACAGGTTTCTCGAATCCTGGCCCACTTCTCCCCTCCCCCCACACTGTCGCAGCCACGGTGCCACCTGCTTTCCCTAGACACGTTTTTACACTTAGGTGCCCCCCGCATCCTGTTTGTTTTCCCCAGAAGCGTTCCCCCCATTGCCTGTCTGGAGACCTCCTGTTCCCACATAAAGCCCAGCTCCCACGTTACTTCTTGGGGTGTTCCCGGCTCTGCCAAACAGTTTGTGGGGCCCTCTGATCTGTGCTCTCTGAGAACTTTATTCCCATGCACAGGATAATATTTGTGTCCTTTCGCCTTAAGCAGACCTTACCCCCAGGTGCTGAGGGCACAGTGGGGTCTGAGAGGCAGCTGGCTTTGCTGGGGACTCCATCTTCCCGGGAGGCAGGCCCACGTGTGGGCTCCCGTTCTGTAAGCGCCTTAAGAGACGTGCGCAGGGAGGGAGAGAGCGTGAGGGGCTGCCCTGGGTCTGCCGGGGGTGGGAGGGGGAAAGGTGGATGCTTGTTGGAGGCCCCTCCACTTCCTGGCCTGAGAGGTTGTTTCTTCCCATTCTGAGCCTGCAGCTGTGGCTGCTTCTTTAACTCCCGAGGCTGGGAAGCTGCCTCTGCCTGCCCTGGAGCCAGGCTCCAGGGTTCCCCTTCGGGCCTCATCCCTCATTCAGCTAAGACTGGTCAGGTGCCTCCCTCCTGGGCCTTCTACCTAAAATGGGGTGCCTCCCTGGGGAAGGTTGGGGGTGACCGCAGTGTATCCTGGACCTCAGTCACTCCCCGCCTGTGGTGGTCAGGTCAACCTGCAGGGCTTCAGAATCTGGACTCACCTGTGCCCTGTCTCTTATGGCTGTGTGATCTTGGGCAAGAAGGTTGACCTCTCTGAGCCACTGTCTCCTGTACACATGAGGATGGTGGTGTGTCTTCAGCGGGGTGGGTGCTCTGGGCACAGGAGGCACTTAGTGGTGATGATGATGATGAGGGAGCATGTGATAAGCTGTTTAAAAATGACGCCTGTAGCTTTTTCTCAGATCAAACACCCCAGTTAATGCTCCTAGCTAACAACGAGCGAAGTCTTCAAGCAGTGGCGTGAACAGGAAGGGCGCAGCGTAGGGGTGTGTGGACTTGCGCGGATCGTGCAGACTGGTGTGAGAAGGTGCTGAGCTGCTGGTGAGAACCCTGAACCCAGAGTCCACTTAGGGAAGGCCACCTCCCTGGTCCCGAGTCTGGTCCTTTGATGCCTTTCATCTGGACTTCTTTCCTGCTCAGTGTTTGGGTATGGCAGTTGTGGTCACTTCCACCCAGGTCCTGGAAAAACTCTTAATGGGATGCATGATCTTAAGCAGGAGCCACGGAGCCCCGGAGGAGCAGGGCGGGGTCAGAGAAGCTGCACTGAGGGCCAGCTCAGGTCCTCCTGGCTCTGTGACCTGGGGCAAGTCACTTCACTTCACTGTGCCCAGTTCCTTTTTCTATGGTGTTTACGTAGGGAAAATAGCTGTTGTTGCTCCAACCCCCACTTTTGCTGTGAGTTGTCTCATGTAAGCTGCACAGCACTGCTCCGGGGTGAGGATTATGTGGGCACCTGACTAGCCAGGGCTGTGTGCGGCTGTGGGGGTGGGGCTGGAAGTCAGCAGTCACCAAGCCTTGCTCCAGACCTTGGGTGTGGCACCGTGAAGCAGGCTGACCCCTGCAGTGGAAGACGACCTCCCTGCGGGCGGGCGTGCAAGTCAGTGAGGGGCCTTCTCAGTGCTCGAGAGAGAAGCCTGTTACCTCTGAGCCAGTGCTGGCAGCCAGTGGTGTTGTGTCATGGATGCTCAGAAAAGGAGCCCAGGGCTGGCCAGCAGGGGGACCTCGGCATTGTCACTCTAGCCCTGCATGCCTTCAGACGATGTTTTCTTTGCTCTTGCCTTTCCAAGGCCAGCCGGCCAGCCAGAGACTATATTTGGGCCAGTGGGGAGGGGCAGGCACTGGAGGGGGCCTGAGGTAGGGGGGTCACGCTGTGATGGCAGGGCAGAGGAGCCCTTCCTGGAGGGGGTGGGAAGGGCAGGAGTGCTTGTGGGTTGGCAGGGAGATGACTAGCTTGCCGGTTCAGAATCTCCCTGAAAAAGCAGCACAGAGAGTCTGGTGCTTCACTACCCGGCTGCTCAGAGTGCCGGAGGGGCCGGCTCTTCAGTGGGGACAGGGGCTCGGCGCTCATCTTTGGTGTTAGTGTTTATTTTCAGAAATGTAACAGGAAGTATTGTACCTTTCATTGGTTGTGAAGTGAGATAAATGACGTTTTTCTTAATTATAACAGTAAACATTTGCCAAGCACTTGCCGAGTGCCAGGGTACCTGACGGGCTGGCAAGGCATGACCCATCAGCCTGCTGCCTGCTTGTAAATAAAGCTTTATTGACACACAGCCACATCCATTTGTGCACCTGTTGTCTGGGGCTGCCTTTGCGTTGTATTGGCAGACTCGCGCACTTGGGCAGACACCTGTAAAGCCAGAAACATTTACAGAAGGAATTCGCCGCCCTCTCCACACCCTCCCCCCTCTGTCTGTCCCTGATTTGAGTCCATTCAGTCCTGGACACAAGCCCGAGAGGAGATGGCCACGTTTCCCATTTCACAGATGGGCACAGAGAGGCTCTCAAGCCTGTTCAGGGCTACAGAGCTGCTAAGTGGGGAGCAGGGATTTGAACTGAAGAGGCCCATGTTATTATTATTTTCGGCGGGGAGGGATTTATATTTTTTATTAGCTTCTAATGGAATCTTACCATGTTCGGAGAATGTGGTCTGTATGATATGCATTCTAAACAATCTGTTGATGATTTCTTCGTGGCCTGGATCGTGCCCTTTGCACTGAATGATTACTGTGTTGTGTATGTTTATTCTTTAATCGTGGTTCGCACATCACCCACGTTGAAGTGTCCGGTTCGGTAGCATTCGGTATGTTCGCACTGTTGCATGACCATCACCACCTCCATTTCCAGAACTTTTCTGTTACCCGGTCACCTGAACTGGCAGTTCACACTGGTGACCATGACCCCATGCTGCCTCGAGGGTGCTTTGCGGAAGGAAGCCAGAGTGGGCAGCTGATGTGTAACGCGGGCAGTGGGGGCTTCGGTGGCAGCCTTGGGTTTGAATGCTGGCTCTGCAGGTTACCAGCTTGCTCATGGCTGAGGCAGCTGCACCCTCCGAGCCCTCCCCAGCTCAGTGTCCTCTCAGTAAAATGAGGTGAGCCCCAGCGCCCCCTGCAGGCCATGTGGGGTGAGGCTGAAATAAAGAACGGAGGTGAAGGCCCAGCCTTCTGAGTGGGCAGGAGCTACGATTCTGTTCCCTCCAGCAGCCACACCTTAATTGGGTATTAGGACCATCCGTCCTCTCCCTGTGGCCCTTGGCGTCCCCTTTATCCTTTCCAGGGCCCAGAAGCATCCTCCGGCCCCGCCATGCTTCCTAAAACCCTGGACTGGACCTGGGAGGACCCAGATGCTGTGTGGATGCAGGCATCCCGGTGTCCTCTCCTCCATGGCCTGGACTTGCCTGAAGGGCCGCTTTTGGGAATGAAAGGAGGTTCTGTGTGCGGCCTTCCCAGGACTGCCAAGGGCTGCCCATTGTGGCAGTAATGGCCTTGTGTGTGCCCGGTCAGGGGACATGCTGGCTTCGCCTGCTGGACCCGTGCCTCCACCTTGGCTGCGTTTTGATTTGGAAGTCCCAGACTGGCCCCTGGGCTGGGGGCTGGGGGCTGGGGGTGGGGCCCACCACTGAGGGTGCCCTGCTTCCTCTGGAGGACGGGCAGGTCGCCGGGAGGACAGGCATCAGGAGTGGAGGCGCCAAGTGGCCTGGTAAAGTAGCTTTTCGCGTCTTTGAAACTTAGAACCTCTGTCTTCTCTCCCTTCCCATGTATCTTGCTGCTTCTGCAGGCAGGTCTCTCCTCTCCGCCTGCTGGACACGGGGTTTTGTTTAGTAGGATTACGACCTGCCTCTTCTGGAGAAATAATTCCTTTTCTTTCTCCTCCTTCCTTTTTTTTTTTTTTTTAATGGAGGTGAAATTCCACAACGTAAGATTAACTTCTGTAAATGCCCTTTGGTGGCAGTTAGTACGTTCATTATGTTGTACAACTACCGCCTCTTTTCATGGCCCCCAAAGGACACCTCGCACCCTTTAAGGAGTCACTCCGCACCCCACCCTTCCACCAGCCCCTGGCAACTGTGATCTGCCTTCTGTTTCTGGATTTTTCTATTCGAGACATTTCATATAAATGCAATTATGTGCACCTGGCTTCTTTCACTGAGTGTAATGTCCTCACGGTTCATCCATGTTGCATCCTGTGTCCATACTTTAGTCCTTTTGGGGGCTGAATACTATTCCGGTGTGTGGACAGACTACATGTTATGGTCTTTCGGTGGGTATTCGGTTTGTTTCCACCTTTTGGCTAGTGTGAATAGTGTTTGAAGCAGGACTTCACGTGTTAAAACCCTCTTCCTGGGACCTTAGCTGCCCAGGTTTTGTTCTCCCGGTGCTTCCACTGCCCTTCTCCCGCCGCCCTCTGCTCGCGCACTCCTCAGTTCGGCCGTTCGTCAGATGGCGTGGAAGCGTGCTCCTTGCCAGGCCCTGCACCGGAGCTTCCAGCCTTACTTGTTCTTGACATCTGGAGAATGGTTTCCTGGCTTCTCATTTTGCAACCAACAGCGTGGGAGTGCCTCGAGGCGGGAGGGATGGCATGGGGGCCAAGCAAGCGGCCTGGAGAGGCAGCTGGCACAGCACCGGGAACCTGGCTGCCTTGCTGTTGGTTCCTGGAACAGGCTGGATTCTCCTGCTTGGAGCGTTTGTGTTTGCTGCGTGCTGTCTGGCATGGGCTTGCTTTGCCCTGGCCAGAACTGGCTTCTTCTCATCCTTCATGCCTCAGCCTAAGTTTCCCTCCTTGGAGAGGTCATCCTGCCTAATCCCAGGTAGAAGCCGCCTCCCCACCCCCCACTGTGATGCTCCTTTTGGGCACTGTTTTCTTCTGGAGTCATCACGATCTGAGATGGGTTTTTCCTTGTTTATGATCAGTCCTCCGTCCCCATGAGCGAGAATAGAAGCAGTTTCCCAGCCCCACGAGCTAGCTCTGTGAGTTGGAGCACAGCATTCAGTCTTTCTGAGCTCCTTTTGTTCAGAGTGTCCTATGTCTGGGGGTTGGTGCGAAGGTCAGAAATAACCTATGCAGATTGTCCAGAACCATGTCAGGGTGTGGTCGGTGTTTGTCTGTTGGCCTGATGCTGCTGGTTTCCGTTGTAAAAGTGGTCTTAAAGGTTAGAAGGAGTTTCCTAACTCGCACACTTGTTTGTCTTGAATAAGCCAGGGGACCTCCTGGAGCTGAGTGTCCAGAAAAGCAGCCATACGGAGCTGTTGAGCACTGAAATGTGGCTTGTCTGAGTGACCTGAGCTGGTGAGTGAGAAACACACACTAGATTTCAAAGACTTGGAATGAAAGAGAGTAAAAGAGCTCAGTAATAATTTTTTGAAAGATTTTATTTATTTATTTTTAGACAGAGAGGAAGGGAGGGAGAGAGAGAGGGAGAGAAACATCAATGTGTGGTTGCCTCTTGTGTGCCCCCTACTGGGGACCTGGTTGCAGGCTGGCACTCAATCCACTGAGCCACACTGGCCAGGGCAGAGCTCAGTAATAATTTTAACATTGACTACAAATTGAAACGATACTATTAGATTTATTAAGCTAAGTCAATGTTTTATTGAAATGAGTTTCACCTGCTTCTTTTTATTTTTTTAATGTGGCTTCTAGAAAATTTAAAATTGCTGCGGGGCTCACATTGTATTCCTTCGGGCAGTGCTGATGTCGACTGTAGGCTCCTGGAGGGCAGGGACCAGGCTCAGGGGTGTGGCTGCGCCTTCTGTGAGGCATGTGGCTCTAGGCAAGTCAGTTAATGTTTTTTTTGTGTGTGTGTGTGTGCGCTTCAATGTCCTCCTCTCTAAACTAGAAGCTCAGTTTGATGACAACAGTGACAGGGCACCTTTGAGGGCCTCCTGTGTGCCCCTGGAGGGAGCTAGGGCCCCATGAGGACCAGGCATGGCGAGTCCCCGCCCACTGGCAGCTCATTCTTCTGGGGGTGGGGAGGGGAGACCCGGAGTCTACACAAGTTTGATAAAACACAAACCTGGCCACCAAGACTGTGATAGTTCCTAAAAGATGTAAGGAGACGTGATGGACAATCGTGCTGGAGAGGAGAGCTGGGTCTTGCTGACCTTAAATAAACAGCCAGATATTTCTTCAGCAAAAGGACCTTTTTGGGAACAAAGGATTGCAATTCCGAACATGCGGTGTGATGGGAAGCCATGAACAAGACCTGAGAAGAGGGAGAGGAATGTTCTTTTATAGACGGAAGGGGGCTGCTGGAAACAAAGAGCTCATTGGAGGAAACTGGGAGGTGGAGGTGTGGTGGCTTTTCATTGGCTGAGGGGTTGCTAGGCAAGGAGAAGATCCTCCTTCTTCTTGCTGGCGTAGTAGAGTAGAACATCTTCCTGTTCTTTGAAAGTAGAAAGCAGGCTTTTCCTGTGTGGGGTCACGGGGGATGAGTGGTAGGGTGTGAGGGCTCCCCCTACAGGCTCCCCCAGCTTTAATTTAAAGGTCTTTGTTTATTCATCATCAGTCTCTGGTTAGGAGCCACCAGTGCAGGCCTCCTGAGGAGAGCAGGGATGGACCTAGTCTATCCTGGTGCATAGTAGGCTTTTTCTAACTGGCAGTCAAATGCTTACTTTGGTATGACTCAAGAGCGTTGGGCCACTCTCCTGTCCCCTCCACTCTGCACACAGTGACTGCTCCAGGATTGTGCTATTCTCTGAAGAACTGCAACCGCCCGTTCCTTTTCCACAGGTCCCTGAATATCAGAGGCCTCTCTGAGCATCTTCCCACAGTGGGCGGGGCTGTCTCCCGCCATCTCTGATTGGACGAGGGCAGCTGATTCTGCCACCACTGATTGGACGAGGGCAGCTGATTCTCAGGGCATGGGAAGGCCAACCTGTGGTTCTGCGCAACTCCTCTTCTCTGGACCCCACCCTCACTGCTTTCTGTAAGGCCTGGGAGGGAATCTGGCTTGAGTCCCCGATCCAGCCAGGAGCCCCGAGGGAGACCAGCTACTTCACCCCACGCCCTGGCGTCCTGCCCGGGTCCCAGGGTGCCTCTGTTCAATGTGGAGAGATCCCCAGGGAGGGCTTCTCCATTTTCTGCAGGGGTCGGCCGACATGGTCCTCCTGTTTGCATGCCCACACCTGCTTGCAAGCGCCTGGTGTTATTATCGCAGGGAGGACCCCCCAACCCTGTGTTCACAGGTCATTTTTTTTAATTTATTTTTTTAGAGAGAGGGGAAGGGAGGGAGACAGAGAGGGAGAGAAACAGCAATGTGTGGTTGCCTCTCACATGGCTCTTACTAGGGACTTGGCCCACAACCCAGGCATGTGCCCTGACTGGGAATCGAACCCGCAATGCTTTGGTTCCCAGCCCGTGCTCAATCCACTGAGCCACACCAGCCAGGGCAGAAGGTCATTTTTGTTGTTGTTATTAAATTGGCCTCATTTCCCCCTTTCTCCCAAGCTGAGCCTCAGAATGGGCTTTGGAAGACACTCCTTCTTTTTGAAAGTCAGCAGGGCTGCTTCTTTGGGCCAGGGCAGCTGGGGGGGGGTGAGCCCATCATGCCCGCTGGTACTTGGGCTCCTCTAGCACGCCTTGGAGCCTTCCTGGATCGGGGCCAGACAAGATTCTGTTTGCCAGCCAGATGTCTTATTTTTCTTTCTTTCTTAAATTTTATTTATTTATTTATTTTTAGACAGCAGGGAAGGGAGGGAGAAAGACAGGGAGAGAAACATCAATGTGTGGTTGGCTCTCACGTGGCCCCCACTGTGAACCTGGCCTGCAACCCAGGCATGTGCCCCTGACTGGGATTTGAACCGGCGACCCTTTGGTTTGCAGCCCTCACTCAGTCCATTGAGCTACACCCGTCAGGGCCAGATGTCTTACTTTGAACGAGGGCCTAGATACCCGAAATCATGTCTCACCTGTTTACACTGCCGGGCAAACGGCGCTTCACTGACACGTCTCTTCCCTGGAAGTGTGCCCATCACAGTTTATCAGGACCTGGTGTTCTCGATCTCCTGGGCTTTCTATAGAGGTGACCAAAACGAACGTGAGACCCTTCGGACCAGTCCCGTTGCTCATAGGTTATCGGAGATTGGGGGTGCTGAAGCCAGAAGATGGGTGCCCCAGCCTCGGGTGATCACAACACAGATTATGATTTGGGATTTCACGGTTCACAAGCTTCTTGACTGTAGCTTCCCTTCACATTTATTGATGAGTCGTAGGTTAACTGACGAGGTTTGGGGGTGAGTTAAGTCACTCTCGGGCACGGGTTTGAGCCAACGAATTCAGGGTGGTGTCTTCTCTGTTCATCGCAGCGGGTGCAGAAAGGGCCTCTGCCCACCGGAGCTTCCTCGCACCTGCGTCTGCCATCTGTGAGAGGGAGGCCACGCGGCGGGCCTTGTTATGGACTCCCACCTTCCCCTCCCACCGTGGTCCACAGCACTGAGCTGTCACTGCACTTCCAGTCATCACACATCATGAAGGTGACCCCAGAACATTGCAGATGGCCCCATGCCTCCCGCTTGTGGGAAGGTCAGGTTGTAGCCTGAAATCTTCCCGCATAGGGAGCTGGTAATGCACATTCGTGGGTGGTGTTCTGTGACTATTAGAAGAATAATCAATTTGCTTCCATTTACTGTGGCCAGAGAGAAAAAAAGCATGATTCATTGGAACATGAGCCATTTAGGAACTGAAGATTGTCAGAGGTAATTTTGCTTTCTGAACCAAAAATAAATATACTTTTGAAGTTCTTGCTCTGACTTATGTGCCAAACATAGTGCCTGATTTATTTAATGCAAAAGAGCACAGCAGAGCAGGGATAGAGGCAACGAAAAGACGCGAGGGGTATAAATGGCAAGAGAAAAATGGCAGGTGTGAACTCAGTTACCTCAGTAATGGTGTGAAATGTGAATGGATTAAACAATCCAATCCAAAGGCAGATATTGCCTGAATATATCTAAAGTGATCTAACCATATGCCCTCTGCAGGAGACACACATCTTTAGATGCAATGATACAAATAGGTCAAAAGTAAAAGGACGGAGAAAGTTACATCAGGCAGAGAGTAACCACGAGAAAGCTGGAGTGACGATACTGATCTCGCACAAGAGAGATTTAATATGAAAAGAGATAAGAGAGACATTTCACAACATTTTATAATGATAAAAGAGTCAATCCATTAGGAAGATGTAACCATTATAAACATATATGCATCTAACAACAGCATAAAAATGCAGGAAGTAAAAATTGACGAGAATGAAGGGAGAAATAGATAATT
Source organism: Micronycteris hirsuta (assembly GCA_004026765.1). Taxonomy (NCBI): domain Eukaryota; kingdom Metazoa; phylum Chordata; class Mammalia; order Chiroptera; family Phyllostomidae; genus Micronycteris; species Micronycteris hirsuta. Next base: position 10,992 of record PVJI01012228.1, on the reverse strand, counting down.
CAACTATAGTAGTTGGCTTTTTCAATACTCCACTTTCTTTTTTCTAATTGATTCTTTTTTGAATGAGACAGAAAGAGAGAGAGGGAACCATCGATTTGTTGTTTCACTTATTCATGCATTCATTGGTTGATTCTTGGATGTGTCCTGACCAGGGATCGAACACACAACCTTGGCGAACTGGATGGACGCTCTAACCGACCGAGCTACTCAGCCAGGGCTCTCCCACTTTCAGTAATGGGTAGACCAAGTATACAGAAGACCAACAAGGAACTACGAGACTTAAACAACATGGTAAACCAACTAGACCTCACAGACTTCTATAGAATACTTCCCCAAGAACATCAGAATGCATACTCTTTCTTAAAAATTTTGAGGTATAATGGACATATGAGCTTCAGATATAAAACGTGATGTTATATTTATTTATGTTGTGAAATGATCGCCACAGTAAGTCTAGTTAACATCCATCACCATGCATAGTTGCAATTTTTTTTTTTAATTGCGATCAGAGCTTTTAAGATCTACTGTCTTAGCAGCTTTCAGATACGCAGAGTATTACTAACTGTGGACTCTGTGCTGTGCACGACACCCCCTGGACTTAGGTGTTTTGTAACTGGAAGTTCGTGCCTTTCGACCCCTTCACCCATTTTGCCCACTCCACCTCCCCTCCCGCACCTCTGGCAGCCACTGATTTTTTTTCTCTGTATCTATGAGCCACCCCCCCCACATATATGTGACAGCATATGGTATTTTGTCTTTCTCTGTCTGTCTTTCTGACATATTAACCTAGCACAGTGCCCTTAAGGTCCATCCATGTTGTTGCGAATGGCAAGATTCCATTCTTTGTATGGCCGAGTCATGTTCCGTTGTACGTACCACTGCTTCTTTATCCGTTCACGCACAGTGGACGTCGCAGTTGTTTCCATCCCATGGCTATTGTAACAGTGTGGTGAACTTGGGGCTGCGTTTGTCTTTCTCAGCTAGTGTTTTCACTTTCTTTGGATAAATACCCGGAGGTGGAATTGCTGCATCATACGGTGGTTCTATGTTTTATTTTTTGTGCAAGCTCCATACTGTTTTCACGGTGGCTGCACCAGTCTGCATTCCCACCAACAGTGCACGGGGCGGGGGGGGGGGGTCCTCTTTTCTCCACAGCCTCGCCCAGAAGATGGATTCTTCGCAAGTGCACAGGGGTCATTCTCCAGGGTGGACCGTATGCTCGGCCATAAAACGACCTCAGTACATTCAAGAGGATCGAAATAATACAAAGTCCATTTTCTGACCACAGTGCAGTGAAATCAGAAATCAACGCCAGCAAACACAGGGCCCAGCCCACAGCTGATGCCAAGCTCCCCCTCATCAGCCCGCCATCCGAGCCCTCACGCTTCCTTCCCCTGTATCTCATCCTCCATCACTCCTGGTCCCAGCCCAACTGGACGATTGGCTTCCCACTGTTTCCGGCTCCCGCTGCCCGCTTTGGAATGCCCATTCCTCTGCCCTCCCTGCCCCTTCCGGTCTCAGGTCTGTGTCCTGCTCGTCCTGGGGGCTCACCAGACGGTTAACATTTAGTGCGGCGGTTATTTGAATTTGCATGCTATTTGTGTAGTTTAAGATTATTGCATCTAAAACAATGAGAATCAAGCATGTGTTGCCCAGACCCCTGACTCCTGCCCTGCCCCCCCAACCAAGCTCCTTCCTGGAGCCCTGTGCTCCACGGCAAGTGGTCTGAAACCCAGGCCCGGTCATCACCTTGTGTGCCCCGAGGGGCTGGAGGTTCTGCTCCCGTTTAGACATCTGTGTCTGTGTTGTCATCCTCTGGAAGTGAGCACAAGACCAAGTGCTGCCAGCTCCATCCCCAGGGACAGCTGGCGTCCTGACCTGCAGACGGCCACCCCCTCCCTGTGCGCTCACCAGCTGGGGGGACAGAGAAAGCCAGCTCTCCTGCATCTCTTCCTGGAAGGGCTCCAGTCCCGTCAGGAGGGCTCCCCCAGAATGATCCAATCAACCCCCCAAAGCCTCATTCCCAAATACCATATGTTGGTGTTAGGGTTTCAATCAATGAATTTGGGGAGGACACAAACACTTGATCCATAACCCTGGCCCCCACCTTATGCAATGGTCTGCCTGCCTTGAACTTGCCAGGACTCCTCTGTTCCTTCCTCCTGTCTGCACATCTGCAGGGAGGCGGCTCAGGCACACCTCTGTGGCACTTCCCTTCCCCCCCACACCCCCACATCTTTCTGTCACAGCCCTGGCCACTCTGCGAGGCTCCTGTTGTTTAGTCTTTCTTGCTCGCTGGCCAGAGCCCAGGGCCTGGCAGGACAGGCCCTGGGGGGTCGCTGAAGGAACGAGGGAATGCGTGAGTGGGGCTTGTGCTCCGTGCCTGCGCCCCCGCCTCCCCGGGCCTGCTCCTTTATCTGCAGCCCACATCTCACCACAGCCAGGTCTCCTGCAGACGTCCCTTCCCTCACTCTGCGGGGCCCCACGGCCCCGGTCTCCTAGTCATCGGCTGAGTTGTTACAGTCTGTTTCCCGGCCTGTCTCCCCGACTCGCCTAGAACTCATCAGGGGTGTGGAGGAAACATCAGGGCACTGTCCTGGGCCAGGACATCTAAGGACTCAGCAAACATCTGCCCCTGATCAAGTCAGCCTTGGCCATTTCTCAGCCAGTAACCAGGTAGTGAGAGACCCGGCAGGAAGTGCATCCGGTCCGAGCGCCGCAGCCCTGCAATCAGCGTCCTTCGGGCCCCTGGTCTCTCCCTACTTGTCTCAGCCTCATGCCACCCCCACCTCCATCCCCCCAGCTCTGCAGTCACTTTCTTGAGAGAAGCCAGGACACACGTGAGCTCCGTGTCCCCGTCCCCCCTGTGCCCAGCAGGTGCCCAGCAGTGTCTGTGGCAGAGTGCCCTGGGCTCGTCAAGCCACACGGCCTGGTGGGTGCAGAAAGGATGTGGAAACCACAAGAGAAGTTGCTCTTTGCTTGAGAGTCATAACTGCTTATTCTCGGTGGTGTGAGTCTGTGACACATTGCAGCAGAGGTGGGGCAGAAATGGCCGGATGGCTGGGCCTCTTCTTAAGGGGCCCTTTGCACCAATAGAGGGCCGGCAAGTAGCAGCCGAAAGAGCAGACTTTGCCTGTAGGTGGGGACTTGAGCAAGCCCCTTACCTGTTCACAGCTGAAATTTTGTCTCTATGAAATGAGGAAAGCAATACCTGTCTCCAGGACCTCGTGTGCACCAAGATCAAGTGCAAAAAGACCTGGCGTCTTCCAGATGTCTGCGCTGTGGCAGCCACCCTCCCCCAGCTGTGCCTGGGGCGTGATGGCCCAGTAAATGTAGTTATTTGGCCTTTCCTCCAATGAGGCGGGGCTTGGGTCACTCTTGTGGCTCTGTCCCCACATCCTAGCATAGTATCTGGCACCTGCACGGCAGGTAAGAACGTGGACACTAGAGCCAGACCACCTGGGTACAGCTTGCCAGCCCTGCCTGCTAGTTGGGTCACCTTGGCCAAGGTACTTCACCCCTTCCTGCTGGGACACCAGAATGGGCATTAATGATACCCATGTCACAGGACTGGGGCATAATAGGTGATTTGGAAATTTGGGAACAATTTCGGGCAGAGTGACAGCTGTATGAACAGGGACTGTTCTTGCGGGGCGCATGCTTGCTGAACTGGATGGGAGTCCGTCTGACGGGAGTGTGGGCGCGGCCACGATGCTGGGTTTTTCTTGGTGTAGGTATCGGTTCCTGTTGCCCATCCCTACCTCAAAGCTTCGCTGCAGTTCGGCATTTAAGGGAAACGCCAAATAAAAAGGAAAACATCTCATGCATGGCCTGTCCTAAAGGGAGTTTTGTCATGTTCCTGTGACTGTGGAGGAGAAAAAACTTTCCTTCCTCTGTTTGATGAGAAGTTGGGTATGTGGGTTCTGAACGTGAGAAGCAATTTTATTGGAAGTTCTCAGTTGAGTGAGCGTGTCTGGTGGGAAATCGACGTGGCTTCTGATGACTCTGGAAGCTTTTCCCAAACTGGGCTATTCTGAAACAACAGGTTTATGGATGTGTTGCGCTAATGCAGTGGCATTTAGCTGGCTGTCGGTATGCTTTCTCTTGGAGGCTGGTGGTAGGGTGTGCAGGAAGGAGCCTGGCTGTTCACCCCTAAAAGGGTCCCTCGGTCCTTCCGAGAGCATGCCAGGCACGATGCTGCGTCCTGAGGGCTGAAAACCAAACTGACACCCCTGTTTGGGCAGCTGGGGTGTGGCCCTAGAGTCACACAGACCTGCGTTTGGGTCCCCACACTGCCGCTTACCAGCTGTGAACGTCGGGAAGTGACTTCCCCCCTTGGAGCCTCGGTCTCCTTATCTGTGGCATGGGATGATACTGTCACCCTCTTTACCAGCAGGTCTTGAGGATGGACTGCAGTGGGTGTGCCAGGCACACACCCAGCATGGGACAGGCTGTTATACACCACAGGTCTTAGTTTAATGGCCGCTTCGAGGGACTCGGGAGAGGGGTGACACCCTGAGAGACCCATCCAGCCTGACTTGGGACCACCCCGGCTGCCTCCTTTCCTTTGTTCTATGCCTGGCAGAATGGCAGCGGCACCGTTGGCGGAGGCGCCTGTGCCTGAGGACAAGGGCCTGGCTTCCTGCGGGGTCGCGGCTTTTCGGCAGCGCTCCATGGGGGTTTCTGGAAGGCCGAGGAGGAAGGTGGTGGTGCTGGGACAGGGTCCTGTACCATCCGGTCTGATCTCGGCTGTGCAGTTTACCCAAAGGCCCCAGGGCAGGTGATTTTTATTCCTCTCAGGGCTACTCAACCGCGGGGCACGAGGCAGGTGGAGATCCAGGCCCCGGGAGGTGACCCAGCTCCCTGACAGTCAGAGCTAGGGAGTCGTGGGGCCCCAGCGTGGGAGCCTGGCCCCCGGGCCACCCACACTGGGGCTTTCCGGGCGGGGGAGGGGTGGGACCGGAAGCAGGTGCAGGGCGTGGCCAAGGCAAAGGGCGGGGACAGGAAGCAGAAGGGGAGGAGTCAGGCTCGCGTTTAAAGGTCAGTGGCTGGTGCAGGGCGGCCCTGCCTGGGTCACAGAAGTGAGATGTGGGGCTGGAGTGGAGGGCTTAGGGTTGACCTCACCGCCTTTCTGCACGAACTTGCCTTCGGGAGCTGAGGGAGCTGACAGGGGAGGGAGGAGAGGAGTGGCTGCCGGGGCGGCCTTCAGGGTGTGAGGCGCCGCGCAGGGCGAGCCGGGGGTCCTCAGCCGCTGAGGAGAAGGTGGTGGCTCTGACATGGGTGGTGGCACTGCAGGGGAGCGCGTGGGGGGGGGGGTGCCTTCATGTTTAGGGTACTGCAGGCTTTATGGCGTGGCTGGTCTCTGGGTCAGTCTGTGGAAGGGGTGCTTGGCATGAGACCCGGCAGCAGTCACTCACTCTGGGCAGGATTCTCTGTGGCTCAGGTGACATGCCAGGATGCAGGTCCCACAGGCAGTAAGGGATGAGGCCAGGATTCCACTCTGGGTCTGACCAATAGTGAAGTCTGGGCTTTCTCTGGAGGCCCTGGCCTTCATGGGCAACAGTCTTGGCAACCCTGGAGGGCTTCCTGGAGGAGGTGGTGACATGGCTTATAAACCTTTACTAGACTAAGTATGAAGCCAGGGGAAGAAGAGTGTAGGGTTGGGAGTGAAGAGGCTGGGGTGCAAATCCTGCCTCCCTGTGCACGTTTGGGTTAGACGCACCCTCTCTGGGCTCCTTGTTCCATCTGTACAATGGGCGGTGGGACCAGATGGCCTTTCTCAACGTCTCTTCCAAGTCTGGAGCTCTTTCCTTCTCTCCATCAATGTTTGCTAAATATTTTTCCCTTTGGGAAGCCTGATGTCTGACTACCTCCCTCCACAAGGTCCCTTCGTGGTTTCAGGATGCCAGCGGGTGTCCAGGCAGGGGTCACTGCACAGGACAACAGGGGCTGTGCCCTGCCTTCCACTCTGAAAGACGCCTGCTCTTGCTGGCCACGCAGGCCGTCGGTGCTGCTGAGACTTTCTCCCACTGGGGGGCATGGTGAAGCAGGGCGGGGGGCCTGGCAGACCTGTGCTCTAGTCCCGGTCTTTCTGCACATTCGCCAGAACCTTAGGCCAGTCGGCTCGCCTCTGGGAGCCTCCGTCTCCCCAGCTGTGAACATGGAGGCATCACCTCCCAGCCCTAGCCGTCTTGGCCCCGCTGCCCCATTCTGAGTGGGTGGGGGTCACACTGCACAGGGCTGCTTCCTGTTTCTGCAGAAAAGCAGCCCTGTGGGTAGGAGCGATAAGGTGCTTAGTGAATGTTTGGAGAGATGCAAAAATAGATTAAAGTGTACGATACGGCGTAACTCGAGCTTTAGAAATCCTTCCCCGTCCCCATTCACTGCGGCCGTAGGTCCTGTCTGCCTCCTAAAACGTTCATTCCCACAGCTCACCTGAGGCCTCTGCCTCCCTCCCTGGTCCAGGAAGGTGTAGCCTCAGCACTGTCTCTGCCTCCAGGGAGCCACCTCCAGGCAGCCCTCAGTGTTGAAACTGAGCAAGTGGTCTGAAGTGCATAGGTGTCTATTCTTTTTCTCCCAGGCATAGACCTCCCCACAGCTCCCTGCTGTGCTCAAGGTCAAGTTCAAGCCCTTTAGGGGTTTATAGTCCTCCTCTCTCACCAGACCTCCAGTTTCTCCAAGGCAGCACTGTGACTTGTTCCTCTCTGTATCTTTAGTGCCTAGGAAAGTATCTGGCACTTAATTGGCCCTCAGTAGGTGGTAATTCTACTTCCCATATGTGTGCTGAGCAGGGTGCCTCATGCTCTCTGAGGAGTCCCTGTTACAGACCGGCGGATGGTGTCAGCAGCAGCATCTGAGACGGAGGAGGGAACTGAGGTTCAGAGCGGACAGGAGTAGAGGGGACTCGGCATGACCGTGTAATAAATGCATACTCACTCTTGTAACCTTTTGAAAGGGTCGTCAGCCATCTCTTTCTTTAACCAGAAACAGAAGTCTGAGCCCCGAATCCAGAGTCTTTTCCAGGTGAGAGATAGCCAAGGATTCGCGGGAGGGCCACAGGTGCGGTGGGCAGGTGGTCAAGGGGAGCCTCCGTGTGCCTGGGCGGAGCTGGGTGGCAGGTCCTGCCTGGTGCCAGCCACGCCGGGTGTCCTCCGCTGAAGTCAGCCCCCCGTGTTATTACCTGTGCAGCGTATTCTCAAGGAGTGTGCGAGATGCCTGCGGGACTCTCGTTACTTAGTCTACTGATTTCTAGCTGTTATGATTTTGCCACTGTGAACATAAAACTGGACAAAATTAATGAAAGTATTGCAAAAAGAAAAAAAGAACCGTGTTTATGTATATTCTCACCGTCCTTCGAACCACTGTTCCAGCGTTCCTTTCATTTTTGTCCAGAGACGGAATGCAGGTAGACAGACGTGCCGATGAAACATTTTACTTTTTATGTGGAATGAAGGGGCCCATTTCAGAACTCAGTTGTGCCCTGGTTCTGTCATTCCTGAGCTGTGTGACCTCGGGCCAGTTCCTCAACCTCTCTGAGCCTCCATGGCCTCAGCCATCCCTTAGAGAAAACCACCTGCCTGTCAGGGCTGCTGCTCTCTGCTTTGGTTGGGTTGGAGAGGGGAGAGTTTGAGGGACCCGTGGTAAGGGAGGAGGTGAGGAGCAGAGGAGGAAGGGCCTTATCCAGGCTGAGGAGTTTGGTTTTCACCCTCAGGGCGGTGGGAGCCAAGGACAGCCTGCAAATATAGTTTACTATTTTCTGATTCTCAGAAAAGTCGTGGTGATCTCCAAGCTGAAGGGACCCTGGATCAGGGTGGGCACGTGGGCCTGCTTGGGGCAGGGCAGAGGGTGAGGAAGTGGCCCAGGGGGACAAGGGGTGGGGAGGGGGGCGGCAGAAGAAACCGGTCCTCGGCAGGAGCTAAGCAGGAGCTGGGTGTGCTGGTCCAGCCGGGCAGAGCCCAGGGACCAGGCCCGGAGACGTGGGCGTGGGCCAGGTGTTGTGTGGCTCTGCGCTCCGGGAGCTCTTTCCGGAGAGCCTGCAGGGAGGGAGACTTGCAGCTGCTCCCAGGGGCCTCCGGGAAGGGTGGGGCTCTGTGGGTGGGGAAACTGAGGCCTACCTTGGCCGTGTGACTTCTGCAGAGTGACTGAGCAGGTTGAGAGGTGGAGGCCCAGGTCCCTGACTTTCTGCACCATGGCCCGCCTGGTCCACGCCGCCAGCTCCCAAGGATGGGGGCTCCAGTCTCTGGTGTGTGGCTTGTGTCTTTTGGATGTGAAGCCAAAGGTCAGGGCTGGCATCAGCTGGGCCTTGTTACTCTCATGCCTGCGCCCAGGGCCCCTTCCAGCTGGCCTGCCCTGCGACCTGTCCAAGGCCATTCTTCCTCCAATGATGCTCATTATTCTTCATTGTCATTGTGCTTTGCTTTTCCAGTTGATGATTTGGGGAAAGCTGGTGTGTCGGAGCAGCTCTGGCCGAGGCGCCCGCACCCTGCACACGACCGGCTGCTCACTAGTCAGTGCTCTGCGGCCTGGGTCGAGCAAAAGGTCATTCTGTGGCAAGGGGCGTTGTTGTGATAATTGGTGATACCTGAATGTGAAATCTGTCGATGGCAAAATTTCCTGGTTTTGATCATTGTGTTGTGATTTTTTCCCTGATGTCCTTGGTCTTCAGAGATGCATGTCACAGCGTTTAGGGGGAGGGGTGCTGAGGTCTGCAGTTGACTTCCAGGTGGCTTTTCAAAAGCGACATGTATGCATAGGAACGTGTCTTTATAGACAGACAAGCAGAGGTGGGAAAGGTGGGCGGTTGTGAGCCTAGATAGAGATACAAGGAGTTTATTGTGCTATTTTTGAAACCTTGCAAAATAAAAAGTTTGTAAAGAGCTCTCCTGGTGGGAGGGGCGTCCTGAGGCTCGGCAGGGCCTACCTCTCTGCCCTGCGGTCTCCGCCCTTCCGGCATCTCGGTCACTTCGAGGTGGGGAGAATGGCTCACCCCACAGTTCAGCTCTGAGCAGACTCTTGGGGGCCAGTTTTGAAACAGAGCAGAGGCTTCTTGACAAAATCAATTCCTCCCTCTGTGGAGAAATCATTCCAGTTTTAGACTCTGCTGTCGGATCAACGTTCCTTCAGATTTTCATTTCTCTCCTTCCCTTACATTTTTCTTGAGGTCTTATTGCCTTCTAAAATTGCTAAAGTAGCGTTTGTTGTTGTAATTATTCAAGCAGAGAAGAGAATAAAGAAATCAATAGATTCTCTTTTTCTCCATTCCCTGGGAGGTGACCAGTGGTAGGTGGACCCTCCTGAATTCTTTCCTGCACTCATGTAAACACATTAAAACAGTTATCTAGTAGGGCTTGGTGTTTTATCCTTGGTCAGCCTGGTTAGACTCCTACTTCTCCTTGAAGACACAGGTTGGGGTGGGTCACCTCCTCCAGGAAGCCCCCCCAGGCTGAGTACTGACCTCACTCCATTGCAGTCATCTGATTATGAGCTGCCTCCCCTGCCAGATCTTGGGCAACGTGAGGGCAGCAGCTGTTTCTGTTTCACCGTCTGTACTTGATCTGGGAGCCCAGGAGATGCACAGTCAGAGTTTGTGGAGGGAACAGACAGGCAGGGCAGGTGTCCTGGGTGAGGAAGCCGCATGAGCAGAGCCTTGCAGGTGAGAGAAGCCTTGTTCCAATGCTCCTCCCAGCCCCTGGGAGGAGAGTCCTGGGTGTATTGAGGGACAGAGGGTCACTTTGGGTAACATGGCCACTGCCACCCGGGGCCCCCAAGCCCTGGCTGACTCTATCCTGGCACCAACGCCCCGTGTGTGCTGGGATGATGGGTGGCTATGAGCTGCCCACGGGCTGGGCCAGGCTGTGTCCTCTCTTCTCCCCAGGGCCCCGTAAGGCCTGGTCTGCCGGGGTCTTGGGGGTCACAGAAGGAAGCACAGACCAGGGCTGGAGTGGCACCGGGTTTAGAAGTGGGCGTGGCCTGGGTCTTTATCTTCCTAAATCCTGACCCCTTCCTCCTAGAGGAGACGCACTGTTTTCTGCAGCTGGGGTTGATTAATGTGGTCTGTAGGTCCTCTGATTAGTGCCAGGGGCCCAGGTCGCTGCAGCTCCAGGAAGTAGAAAGGTCAGTAGGATGTGAAGCTGAGGGGCTGGCTCCTGAGCTGCGTGGTCAGGCAGTGTTGGGAAAGTGTCCCTTGCCCCTGCAGCTTCTCTGAGCTTGCCCGCCGTTTGGGCTGGAGCGGTCCTGGCCGGTCGGATGGTGGACCGGAGACCAGGGCACCGGACTAACGTTTCAGAGGGGTGTGTGCCGCAAGAAGAGACTGGGGCAGGGAACTCCCGCGTGGCGTGGTGTGGCGTGGCGTGGCGTGGTCCTGGCAGCGCAGTCGGTGTCATTTGGGGGACTCCTGGAGGAGTGGAAAATTCTACCCTTCCGTTAGTTGTTGATTATTGATGTTAAATATCAATACTTTACTACCATGCCTATAAAACTTTGCAAGAATACACATTTCACCAGATTCAGAACAGGCATTTTTCCCTTTAGTGATTTCGTAAACTGAGCGAGAAGTGACCTTGGAGAGTCAGGCCTCGGTGGCCCCTTTCTGATGTCGTGCCAGCCCTGGGGGCCGCTGGAGTTTGGAGAAGAGAGCAGCTCGGTTCTGCCCTCACGGGCCACCTGTTCTGGGTGGATTCGATATTGAATTGCCAGCGTCTCGGGCACGTAAAGTTCCTCTCCCGTCTCCCCACACCAGTCACTGTTTTGTACTTGTGCCCTGGGCATTCGTTCTGGAGAAATGCTGAAGCAAATCGAGATCCTTTATGTTACAGCCGGCTCTGTGTCCTCTTCTTTCTCTCATTATTTTGCCTGCTCGTCCATCTAAGCTGACACTCCGTGATGGCCGGGACTGTATTGTGAATACCTGGTGGTGGTGGCGGTCATAGTGGTGATGGTGGCGGTGATGGTGGTGATGGTGGTGGTGGTGGTGGTGGTGTCAGTGGTGATGGT